>WPDH01000151.1:0-133139 GCA_019137255.1 Corinectria fuckeliana | reverse complement strand
CCCCCCTTCGGCTCAGTTGGGAGTCCATGGAAGGGTTCTCCCGCGCATTTGCTCCCGCTCATCCACCAACAGCCCTATTTGATTAGCGAACTTTCCCTTCCGCCTCCAGTCCCCCCCCCCCCCCGCGGGCCGTTTACCTGCCTACCCGTCCCCACCAAAGCTACCCGTTCGCCTCGACTCCCCCGGGCAAGCTTCTCCACACGAAATTTCCTCGAATTCCGCTGCAATCCCGCATCGCGATCGTATGATCCCATGGTCTCATGGCCGACGCCGGATCCTCCAACAGCGCTAAGCGCTACATGAATATTCAGTGCGGGCTCACCTCCTCATCCCCAGTCCCTGTTGCGAGCTTGTTCTGGTGGTGAGGACCAGACCCGGGCGCGCTAACTGGTTTTGTGCGCTGGGTTCGGCCTTCTTTCAGTCGCTGGAAACAACTTCCCTCCCCATTCAATCCCGTCGAGTAGAGAACTAATCCTGTGATTCGTCCGCCCTGTTCAGAGCTGAACTTGACGCGGACAGCCAAGCCCAGCCGTACAAGTCCACCACTGACAATCGTGTCCCCGTCGCTCTGCCCGTCCCTGTAGATCACCGGTACAGCATCGGCCGCTACCTCCAGCCTAGCGACCGTCTCGCCCCGGGCCACCTGGACTACAGCCTCCGTGCTCCTCCGGGACTTGCCCCGCCGCAGACAACCACCAGGCGGGAGAGCATTCAGCGCATGAATGAGATACTTGGCGCCATCGAAGGGAAACTTCAGCCCTCTGCCCAGTGAATTCATGATAGAGGACTGCCGCCTTGAGGAGCATTTGTCTGTTCGTTGGCACTTTTACTCATGTTCCTCGATTGTTGGCTAACATTCGTGTCCCAGGTTGTCGCCGCCGTGTGGATCCTACGTTTAGACTAGATATTGCATGGCTTGCATGGGCTTGCTTGTACGATTTGCATGGGTAGGATGGATTTGTCGATTCGTTGCGTAGCGCAGCGCCTCCTCCACACAGATGTATTGCATGATTAGAGAGGGGTTGCTAGATTGTTTTGACTGTGCTTATAGACAAATCTGGTTAATTCCATGCACTTTAGCTCCTTCAATACATGTGAATGCTTTTCTTCTGTACTGCTCAAGGCTGTGCTCGGTCATGAAAACGAGACTATTCATTTACCACCAGCCTCAACAATATGGTTAGCCGAAGTAACATCTCGCTCTCGTCCCTAAGCTGCACCATGTCGACGTCCATGACCAAAGCACATCAACTACCAAGCGTGAGATTGCTTCTCTTTTTCTCTCCTTCAACGTGCTCCAGTCTCTAGGCTTCTATCATTCTAATCGCAGTCTTTTGCTCACATCACTGCGGCTTAGCCCAAGCCAAGCCGACATTGTTGTCACTGTACCCACCGACCCCAACTTCGCCTTGAAGACATCCCTGCAACACGCCCGAGAACCCCACCACCGCCCCCCACCGGGATTTGGGCAGGCACTCTCCGTCGCCGCTTCGAAGAGCCGCATGGCCAGTATAATCGAAGAATTGGAACGGCCGTTGAAATGATGGAGGTCTTGAGTATCGCTTGGCAAGCTACGCGTTGAGCTTTGAGAGGTGGAAGGTCTGGAGGTGAAACATGGTCGTTGATGAGATCAAAGTCTGTATATGCAGTCCTTGAAGTAGCTGTTGAGTATAGTAAACGATTCGAATGTATCTCAAGATACGATGTGTCGCTCGTCTCAATCTCCAATATGTATTCCTCTCAGAAATGCTTCGAGACGAGAATGTGACAAAATGGTATTTGCCTTAGACTTGGTCGGTGGCGCCCACGTCAGCCACCAGCCGCACCAACACCGCATCCCCAACAACCTCAAAACCATCCAGATACCGCATCATCATGGCTTTCGGCGATAACGAACCCGGGTGTTCATTATTCAGCTTGCCCCGCCGTCGCACCCACTCCCCCGGTAAAGACTGGCGGGGCCGCGCCTCCATCTCCGAAATCTTCCCCGCTGGCCCTCTTCCGGCCCCACAAAACACCCGTTGGCTGACGCCAGCCAGCGTCCGTGTAAGTCATCACTTCCGTGGACGGTATCAGTATCGCCGAAGGTGCATGAGATCATACGCAAGATAGTGGAATTCGCAGACAGAAGTATAAAAAGCACAACTCCCCCCACATTCCCAGTCGGATCCGAAACAACACCCATCCCATCCCCCAAATCCCTCGCCTCGTCCACCGCCACAATGTCCAAGTACAACGACAAAACCACCGTCCACCAGCTCGTCGCCGACTACGCCCCCCTCATCAGGGGCAAGACCATCCTCACCACGGGCGTCACCCCCAACAGCCTCGGCCACATCTTCGTCGCCGCCGTCGCCGCCGCGTCCCCCGCGCTGCTCATCCTCGCCGGCCGCAACCCGGCCAAGTTGCAGCAGACCGCCGCGTCCATCGCCGCCTCGCATCCCAGCGCCGAGACGCGCAGCCTCGTCGTCGACCTGTGCTCGCTGGCCTCGGTGCGCCGCGCTGCCGACGAGGTCAACGCCTGGGCCGACGTGCCCCGCATCGACGTCGTCGTCAACAACGCCGGCGTCATGGCCGTCGACTTTGCCCTCACGCCTGACGGCTTCGAGACGCAGTTCGCCGCGAGCCACGTCGGGCACTTCCTCCTGAACAACCTCATCATGGAAAAGGTCCTCGCGTCGGACTCCCCCCGCGTCGTCAACGTCTCCAGCAGCGGGCACCGCCTCGGCGCCATGCGCTGGGCGGATCCTCACTTCCACGTAAGCCACCTCGGGTTCGACCTCGTCCAGTGCACTGACCGATCAGAACGGTGAGACGTACAACAGGTGGTTCGCCTACGGCCAGGCCAAGACCGCGAACAACCTCTTCGCCATTGCCCTCGCCGAGAAGCTCAGCAAGCAGGGCCTGCAAGCTTACAGCCTGAACCCAGGCGTCATCATGAGCACCGGTCTAGCAAACCACCTCGACGGCTTCGAGTCCCTCAGTACGTATTCCTCCAGGACAAGGTAATACACAAGTTTCTAACGCCCAGTCCAGTCGAAACCGATCGGCTCTTGGGAAACGCGGAAGGCTGGCAGGATGGCTTCACCGTGCTCACCGAGGAGCTGGGCACTGCGACGCACGCATTTGCCGCCTTCGACCCCGACATCGCGGAGCATAACGGCGCTTATCTGACCGATTGCCGGCTCGGGGATCCCTATATTGATACGCTCAAGCCTTGGGCGACGAGTTCGGTCGAGGCAGATAAGCTCTGGAAGCTGAGCGAGAAGCTTGTTGGTCAGGAGTTCAAGTACTTGGATGGTCGCGAGAGCTCAAAGGAAAGATCAGATAGTGGCGATTTTTGATCCTATTCGAAGCAACAAAACGCGGTTCTACGCATTCCTGGCCGCCGAGCCACCCAACCACCCCATACAAAGCTTCCACTCCACATCTTGCACCCTTGCAAAACTGTCTGTCATCTCCCGCACCACGAAGTTTATTCCCTCCCCTAGCCCATGCCCCTCCTTCACCTCAGGAATGCGGCACCTTAGGAATGCGGCAAGGCTTGTCTTACTGCGCCGTGTAAGTTGATAGGCAGCTTATACTCCATTGTGCTGCGGGTCACTAAGCTCGCCGGGTTCCACTCGAAGTGCTACAGCGTAAAACTACTCAGACGTGCCTGTCTCGGGCCTTGGGTGGTGGGTGTGAGCGGGTGGATGGAGGACGATGTCACGCTGCTTACTCTTGTGTCAAAGGGACGCAAGAGGGACGTATCGTGACGAGCCGATCAACTCCGGATGTCTTGGTGTGTAACTACATGCATCAGCCTCTTGTGGCGGTTGCCACATGGCTCACAACGAGCAATACCTATGTCAATCAGCACGTAGCCCCCAGAAAACATCAGAGTCAGTCTTGGTCTATAAATCCAGGTTCGTCTATATAGATACGCAAGTAGAGAGCTGTGAGAAACAAAAGCAACCCAGCCCAGGTATCCGTCACCATAAACGCCAATCTCATTCCCAAAATCATGTGCATGCATGCGTGTACGCAATCAACGGCACGCTTTTTCCCATTTCTCAAAACGCCTTCGAATCAGCCCCTCGCCCTCGTTCCCCAGCTCTCAGCAGCTGAGCTTCACCACGGGCGCCCACTCCTGCACCACGCTCGGCTCCTGCACAGCCATGCCCTTGCCGCTCAACCACGCGCGGCAGGCCTCGAAGTGCGCGTACTCCTTGGGGTTCTCGCCGCGGGTGCCGCGCATCTTGACGTCGGTGACCTCGAGCAGGCTGCGGCCGGCCGAGTCCCGCGCGTGCACGTTGGCGCCGTGCCGAGCCAGCGTCCGCGTCGCCAGCTTGCGCCCGCACCGCACCGCCACGTGCAGCGCCGTCTCGCCGGCGCGGTTGCGCGCGTTGACCTCGGCGCCCGCCGCGATCAGCCGCGACAGGATCTCCGGCCCGATCTTGTAGTCGTCGTCCTCCGGCAGCTGCGCGGCGAACGCCATCAGCGGCGTGTTGCCGTCGCTGTCGTAGTGGTTCCGGTCGACGCCGGCCTCCAGGAGGCCCTCGAGGAGCTGCAATCGGAGACCCAGCCTGTCGGTGGAGGAGTCCAGGTCGCGGGGGTCCTGGTTCCGCCTGCGCCGCTGGTCCGGCTGCATTGTGCCGTTGTCGAAGCCGTACTTCCTCAAGATGCTGGAGTAGCTGAGGGTTGCTGCGGCGAGGCAGTGCAGGCCGTTGCGCCCGTCCGTGTACTCCTTGCTGGGCTGTCGGGCGGCCAAGTTGACGAAGGCGACCAGCTCCGACTCTTTGGCGACGGCGGCCTCGGGGTAATACTCTGGCGTAAACGTGAAGAGAGACTCGGACGGGGGCGGATCGAGGTCCATTTTCTGCGTGTAGATTCTGTGGATGCCCATGGTGGGCTCTGGCTGGGCCGCAGGCGTCACATTGAACGCGTCGCGCTTCATATGCTGGGACAGGTCGTGGTTCGCCGCGAGGTGGTTGAACGCATGGCGAGGGACATCATCCGCGAGGAGAAGATGGAACAGAGTCCGTCCGTAGTCGTCGCGGGCGTTGACGTCGACACCCTTCTGCATCGCCAGGCACACCAGCTGAAGGAGGACCCCTGGGTTACGGAAGCAATTGCGATGCAGGACGTGAAGAAATGTCTGGCCGGCCGTGTTCCTTCGATTGAGGATGGGACCGCACCGGTCCGACTGCAGGGTTTGGAAGAGGTGGTCAATCGCTCCACGAGCGGCGAAGAAATGGAGGAGCGTGTTGTTGAAGCCATCCACAACACCTAGGTTGATGCCATGGATTCCGTTGATGAGAATCTGCTGCGCACTAGGCGTCACGCCAAACTCGGTGACAAAGGGCGAGTCGCGAATGTCGTTGCGCGCGAAGCATAAGCAGGATCTCTTAGAATGCTGCTCAGCCTCGGGGAAGCACGGCGGCTGCTGCGCAACCAGCAGGTCGAGGGTCAAGAAGTCGCCGGGCAAGAAGTACGGCCGGTTGGGCAGAGTCGGGGGCGCGTCTTCGTCGGCTTGCCAGGCCGCGTGAGGAGCCGCCATGTCGGAGACGGGCGACAGGCTGTCGGCGCGGTGATTGATCGGGGCCGTGTATCTCTTGACGAGTCGCTTGACAGTCCGGATGTAGGGCTCCGAGTAGTCGGCCAGCACGCGCTGCAGCGACGACGACGTCCCTTGCGTGCCCTGAGTCGACGACGACATGAAGGTGTTCTGGCGAAGGAATCGGCTGAAGGCGCCATTGCCGGCGTCCTGGTCCATCGAACCACGGGCCTGCCTCTGGGCGATGGGAGGGGGAGGAGCCGCAGCGGGCGCCGGCGGCTGGTGGCCGGGAGGGGGATATTGGTTGAAGGGCGGGACCTCGAGGACCATGGGACTAGCGCCGGCCTCTCTCTTCATCGACGGGCTCGGGTCCGTGCTGAGGAGTGGCGTCGGGTCGGAGGCGGCGTGGGGCCGTGTGGACGCGGAGCCGCGGCTGGAGAGGGACCGGGTGGGCGAGAGGGACAGCTCGGTGAGTCGGCGGTCCATGTCGCTCTCGCTCCGGGGGTGCAGCCACCGGGGCTCCTTGTCGAGGAGGCCCTGAATCTTCTTGTTTGCGGATTCCTTGCTGCAGGCGCAAAGGGGAGGAGGGTCAAGTTAGTGGACGAGGTCATCATGGAGGCGGCGCCGGAGCACGTACCCAGGAGCGGCGTCGGGAGACTTGGCATGGACGACCTCGATGATCTTCTGGAGGGGCAGCGTGGTGTAGAGGTACAGGCGCGAGACCTTGCGCTGGGACGAGTTGTTCCACAGCGGGGGACGGCCGGTGGTGGAGCCCGAGGGCGAGGCGGACGAGAAGGGAAGCCTCAGCGCCGAGGGCGAAGAAGAAGAGCCGCCGCCGCCGCCGTCGTCGTTCATGCTGGGCGATGGCAGATGACGATCCAGCTTGTCGATGCTAGCCACAGAAGAGAGAAGGGGGGTACTTGGGCGATTGGTCGATCAGCAAGGGACGGGATGAGGTTCCCCTTAGAGAGACTTGGAGATGCGGGACAAGGCCATTACGAATGGGAGCGGGCAGTGGGGGGAGGGGGGCAAGTTTATTATAAGGGAGCTGAGGGAGAGCGTTGGACGTGAGAGCGTGGAGGTGAGAGCGCTCCGTTGCTTCAGGCTTCAGGCAGGCTGGCCGCGGACCACGGCCGCATATGGAGGCAGTGAGAACTGGACTCGAGCGGGTGAGACACCTGCTTGTGTGACGATGTGACTGGTGCGGCCTCTCAGGCCTGGCACAAGCGGATGGGTTTGCAACCAAGGGTATGGTTCCAGGCGACAAATAGCAGCCCCGGGTGGCCTCCAACCGTCCTCGGCGGCCTTCACTGCTGTTGTGTGGGTGGATTGGGTCGAGGAGAACGGCCTCCAGGGATCGAGGACGGCGGGGACGCAGCACACGAGGCAATGGAAGGAACAGGAAGATCCGGTTATCGCCAACATCAAACAATGGTCCTTTGTCGTGGCCCAACAGCCGTCCCCCCGCGGGGCCTATTTCCCCGAACATACTATGTGTACAATTTTGTTTCCTCTCTTCTCCTGTGCCGTCTTCTCGTGTGTATGTATAATATCCACCCCGTTTGCCCATCCATCCCGCCTACTAGTGGTTCACCCACTTCTGCTGCTGCTGCGCCTCCCCGCCGAGATGGCGCGCAGGAGGCCTGGCTGTGCCGGTTTGCCTAACCAGATATTCGCCACATCCAGCCTTTGCCAGCCAGGGGGTTGGTTGCCCAATGCCGTGATTTCCGGAAGAAGCACCTGGATTGCCCCAATGCGCTCTTTGGTGATTGCGGGAGCCGAGTTGAGCTGGCGAGAGGTACCTAGGTTGCCAGGCGTTCCTCTGCAGGTAACATACATTAGTCTGGGCCCCGGCGCGATGCAAACCTGCAGGTTCCCGGCATGCAAGCGCCTGACCTGCAACCTCTAATAAGCGCCTTGCTACCCAGACACGCAAATCCGAGATCGACGGCGCCGAGGAAAAGTCTCCGTCCACCACTCCCCCCCTCCCCCCCTCCGCAGACGCGGATACTGGAGCCAAACGCCATTAACTGTCAATCTTGCATTGTCTAACGGGTCGATTGCGCAAGTGGCCACAACCGCCATCGTCGGCCCTCTAAAACCGGGTGGCCTCAGCGTTTCCGCATCCTCCACACGCGCGGGGACGACAAAAACAACAGAGGCGCAGGTGACGCAATGCCCGCCAAGGTGGTTCAGGTCTCGGTGGCTGTGTGGGCTCGGTGGCTTGCCAGGTGCCAAAAGCATTGCGCCACACAAGGCGTTCTCTCCTTCACCCCCAGACCCAGACACCACTACACCGGTTTTCTTTCATTATTGACCTCGTCAGAGTCCTCAACTAGCTATTCGCCCATATTCTCACTTGCTAGTTGGGCTCATTGCATCAGCCTTGACGTCATGCGGATAGCCAACACCTCCCTCTCAGCACCCATCAACTGCCAACGACGGGATACGATACGCAAATCTGTACAATTTGCACATTCAACCAACCTTGCCTTGGCACGGCTCGCTTCGCCTGACAGGGCACATCCAGGACATGGACCCCATGCATTTCATCTGTGCCAAGAGCAATGTTGCACACGAGCCTGACGAATTGTAATTAGCACTTCGAATTTCCATCACCCAGGTCTCACTGACGTCGTTTACGCCACGGCGAGGACAGTCCACCTAAGCCTAGGTACCCAATTAGGCCGACATCCCGCCCAGTTTGAACGGCTCCCAACTCACGCCACAGTGCCAAGACAATTGGTGCTCGCGTCTGGAGAAACTTTTCCAACGTCTGACCCCCGGAAAGATTTTGACTTCCCGAGTCAACAAACGTCCCGAAACCCCGGGACAAAGCCATACCGCCCTCTAGGGCCGTTGGACTCCACAATAGAGCGTCACCTTCCAACTTGGTGGAGATAAACTTTAGACCAACCAAATACAGTGCACATGACGACGAAGACTAACGGCTCTAAGTGCTCTCTCTAGTGGAGAGGTAACAAAGGAACCGAAACGGATTCGAGCTATCACCATCTGCTAGGTATCGCAGAGTATCACAGGGCAAGGTAGGCGTCATGTCAGAGAACGTCAAGACCATCATCATAAAGTGCGAGATCCTCTCAAACTCGTAAACGTTCTCTTCTAGGCCAAGCCAAAGTCGTCTAATGAATATTATGTACATATGAAGCATATTATAGGCTGTATATCAAGAACTGATCCAAGGAAATCTGGGTGCATTTGCATTTACATGAGGACAGCAACAATACCGAGCGCCGCAGCGACCATCTCGAAGCTGCCAGCAACACGGCCAGCCGCGCCAGTGACCTGGACGGGGGGGGTGGTGCCAGTGGCCGACCCAGAGCCGGTGGCAGTGGGGATGGTGGCCGAGGGGTGGCTGGCAGTAGGCTGCTCGGAGCCAGTCTCGGTAACAGCGGGAACGCTGTTTTCAGGAGCACTGTAGCCAGGAGCGCTGTAGCCGGGGGCGCTGTAGTTGGGCTTGCCAGCAGACTGGGTGCCGACAACGACGGTGGTCTGGAGGGTAGAAACCTCAGGGACACCGGGGACAACAGGAGCCGAGGTAGGCTTAACATGGCCACCCTCAGTGACGGGGCAGACGGTGGTAGAGACAGCGTAGGTCTCGGTGCTGATGTGGCCAGCCGGGCAGTTGGTAACATCGGGAGCACAAGAAGTGACGGTGTAGGTCTTGGTGCCGTAGATGGTGGAGATAGTATACTCCTCACCACCCTTGGGAGGGGAAGTGGGCTTGGCGTGCTCCCCAGTAGCGGACTCGCCCTTGGGGGGGTAAGTAGGCTTGGCCTGGTGCTCAGTGGCGGTCTCCTCGACAGGGCAGACAGTAGTAGAGACGGCGTACGTTTCAGTAGTGACATGGCCAACGGGGCAGTTGGTGACGGTAGGGGCGCAAGAGGTGATAGTGTACGACTTGGTGCGGTAGATGGTCGAGGTGGTGTGCTCAACACTGCCCTTGGGGGGGCTGGAAGGCTTGTTGCTGTTGCCGCCCTTGGGAGGGCTGGAGGGCTTGTTACCGCCCTGGGGAGGACTCGTAGGCTTGGCGTGCTCCTCAGTCACGGGGCAGATGGTGGTAGAAAGAGCGACGGTCTCGGTAGTGACATGGCCAACGGGGCAGTTAGTGACAGTGGGGGCACAAGAGGTAATGGTATAGCTCTTGGTGGTGTAAACAGTGGAGGTGGTGAACTTCTCAGTCACTGGGCAAACCGTGGAAACAGCAATAGTCTCGGTGGTGACGTGACCAACAGGGCAGTTGGTAACTGTAGGAGCGCAAGAGGTAATGGTACGAGTAGTGGTCTGATAGAAGGTCGAGGTGGTCAACTCTTCGCTGGAAGTGGTGCCATGGCCAGATCCGGTACCGGTGGTGATAACAGCAGTGGTCTCAACGCCGGTGGTTTCAGTGCCGGTAGTCTTGAAACCGCCAGTAGTCTCGGTGCCAGTCGTCTCGGTGCCGGTGGTCTGAACGCCGGTGGTTTGAGTGCCAGTGGTATCAGTGCAAGTAGTGGTCTCAGTACCAGTAGTCTCGGTGCCAGTAGCGGTGGTCTCGGTGCCGATGGTCTTGACACTGGTGGTCTCGACGCTGGTAGTCTCAGTGCCAGTGGTCTCAGTGCCGGTAGTCTTGACACCGCCAGTAGTCTCGGTGCCGGTGATATCAGTGCAAGTAGTGGTCTCGATGCCAGTGGTCTCAGTGCCTGTGGTCTGGACACCGGTGGTCTCCGTGCCGGTAGTTTCAGTGCCGGTAGTCGTGACACCGCCAGTAGTCTCAGTGCCAGTCGTCTCGGTGCCGGTGGTCTGGACGCCAGTGGTTTGAGTGCCAGTGGTATCAGTGCAAGTAGTGGTCTCGATACCAGTAGTCTCCGTGCCAGTAGCCGTCGTCTCAGTACCGGTGGTCTGGACGCCGGTGGTCTCCGTGCCGGTGGTCTCGACGCTGGTAGTCTCAGTGCCAGTGGTCTCCGTGCCGGTAGTCTCTGAGGCAGTGGTAGTGGTCGTCTCATCACACTCCTCAGTGGTAGTGGTCTCAGTACCAGTAGCGGTGGTCTTAGTGCCAGTCTCGGTAGAAGCGGTAGTCTCAGTGCCGGTGGTGTTAACACCCGTAGTCTCAGTTCCAGTGGCCGTGGTCTCCGTGGTCTCCGTGCCGGTGGTCTCAGAAGCAGTAGTGGTGGTAGTCTCATCACACTCCTCAGTGGTAGTGGTCTCAGTACCAGTAACGGTGGTCTCGGTGCCGGTGGTGTTAACACCCGTAGTCTCGCTACCCGTGGCCGTGGTCTCTGTAGTCTCCGTGCCTGTGGTCTCTGAGGCAGTGGTGGTGGTGGTCTCATCACACTCCTCAGTAGTGGTGGTCTCAGTGCCAGTAGCAGTAGTCTCGGTAGTAGACTCAATACCGGTGGTCTCGGTAGTTGACTGAGAGGCGGTGGTAGTAGTCTCATCACACTCCTCTGAGGTAGTGGTCTCGGTAGCGGTGGTCTCAGTGCCAGTAGCGGTGGTTTCAGTACCGGTGGTTCCCGTAGTCTCCGTGCCAGTCTCGGAAGCGGTGGTGGTAGTCTCATCGCACTCCTCGGAAGTGGTCGTCTCCGTACCGGTGGCGGTAGTCTCCGTAGTTTCGCTGCTGGTGGTCTCTGTGCCAGTAGCAGTGGTCTCTGTGCCAGTAGTGTTGACACCCGTAGTCTCAGTGCCCGTGGCCGTGGTCTCTGTGCCTGTGGTCTCAGTGCCAGTAGTGGTGGTCTCGGTACCGGTAGTTTGAGAAGCAGACTCGGTACCAGTGGTCTCAACGGCGGTAGTGGTCGTCTCATCACAGTCCTCGGTGGTGGTGGTCTCGGTGCTAGTGCCAGTGGTCTCAGTACCGGTGCTTTGAGTAGCAGACTCAGTACCAGTGGTCTCAACGGCGGTAGTGGTCGTCTCGTCACAATCCTCAGTTGTTGTAGTCTCAGTACCAGTAGCGGTGGTCTCGGTACCGGTAGTTTGAGAAGCAGACTCGGTACCAGTGGTCTCAACAGCGGTAGTGGTCGTCTCGTCACAATCCTCAGTTGTCGTGGTCTCAGTGCCAGTAGCGGTGGTCTCAGTACCAGTGGTCTCAGTACCGGTGGTTTGGGTAGCGGACTCAGTTCCAGTAGTCTCTGAGGCAGTGGTTGTCGTGGTCTCGTCACAATCCTCGCTGGTGGTAGTGGACTCGGAGGCAGTGGTCTCGGTGGTCAAGTCAGTGCCGGTGGTCTGAGTAGCAGACTCAGTACCAGTGGTCTCTGAGGCAGTTGTCGTTGTCTCATCACAATCTTCGGAGGTAGTGGTAGTCTCGGCAGCTGAAGTCTCAGTCGTGGTGGTGGTCTCGGCAGAGGTCTCAGCAGTGGTGGTGGTAGTCTCATCACAGTCCTCAGAGGTAGTGGTGGTCTCGGCAGCAGAGGTCTCAGCCGTAGTCGTGGTGGTCTCCTCGCAATCTTCGGAGCTGGTGGAGGTCGGAGAGGTAGAGGTGGTGGCAGTCGCCTGGTAGGTGATGCAAGAGCAAGCAGAGCTCACACGCTCCTCCGGGGTCTTGCCATACTCCGCACCACAGTTGCTGAGCGCATCCTCCTTGGACGCGCTGTCACTGGCGCACTGGTCCTGGAACCAGCTCTTACAGAAGTCGAGGCCCTCCTGAGCCGAGACGTGGTTGTAGCAGTTGTCGCCATCGCAAGTCTGGCCATTATCGTGGGCTGTGGCCAAGCCCAGGGCAAAGGCGCCCAGGACGAAAACGGACTTCATCTTAACGGGGGGAAGGGGAAAAAATAACGAATGTACTGCGGATGGTGACTCAGATGGATCTGAGTTACTTAGATGCCGCGAATGGGGTGAAGAAGTATGTAATTAAGAATGGATGGCGTGAGGAAGAAGAGAAGATGGAGGGAAACTGGGGTCGGACAACCATCCTTAAATGGATCTGGACCATCTGCCACTCGACTCGCCCGCGCTGCATGGGTAGGCTTCTCTCATGTTGCTCTCTCCTTCTCGCGAGCGAGCCCCGTGGGCTGAACCTGCGAGGAAGCCATGGGGTGTGCGTTAGCTTCAGCCGCTATCGAGAGCAGCGAGAGATTCGTACCGCGAGCGAGCAGGGCTCTAGACCAGATCTGGACAATACGAGCAAGCGTGGTAAACGGCCCGCCCGCGCAGTGAGGCCTGGTGGCCTTGATGGCCCTGCGGCGGTGGATCCTTGGGTGCATGGTGCGCGGTGGTCGCGAGGGGAGAGAGAGAGAGTGATTCCGAGAAAGAGTCGTTAGTCGTTGGTGAGCATGTGGGGATGGATGCGCCCTGTGGGAAATAGGCGGGGCCCTTTTCATTGGGAGCACGCCCGGTGGCGCCTAGGGCACCTGTGGCTTTGCACCGTTGTCTGATATGGGTCACCCCTGCCCGGGCCCCTGACTAGACGGTGGGGCCCCACTGCGTGCGCCGTCCCCGTTAGGAAATGGCCTAAGCGCCCCCCCAGATGAGGAGTGCTGCTAGGCCTTTCCAGGCACAAACCGGGGCCTTTTCTTTGGTTCGTCCCGCGCCAGCAAGAACAAGACGGGATGGCAATAGGTGTGGACCGTTGCGGGCGCCGCTAGAAGTATTGTCGTGCTAATTATACTAAGAAACCGTGGCTACTAGATTTGTTGGAGGCGTGAGGCTGTTCTTTTGTCTGGAGGATTTCTTGGGCAACAGCCGACGTTCTGACGTAGGTGATCCTCTCTTACACTGGCAAGCAAACAAGAACTCTCACTCGGCACAACGCACAAACTGCTAGGGCCTCAAGTTGACCCGGATGACTTTCTTCCCGGGTCCAGGGATGCCACGGCTAGACGTTGGTTCTTTTGTGTGCCTCAACCGTCCTGGTGGGTATGTTGGTTCCTGATGCTGTCACCGGTCTCTTTGAAGCCCCCCCCTCGTACAAGCGGGCCTCCACCAGTAGCCGCAAAAACTCTCGCACCTACCTAATCTCCCACTTACACTCCCCTACGCACCCTCGTTTAATGTTCTCACTCTTGTTATTTTTAGGCCGCTTCGGAGGTTTGCGATGACGGGGGGCACGGGGACGCGATGCGAGATCAGTTCGTTGCTGCTAGCTTGTTTGCAAGTTCGACAGGCTCAATCTGGTGGAACTTGGGAAACTTGGCTTAGGACTTGGAAGCAAGCGATGCCACGCACGATCAACGCTTAGATGGAGCCTACAGTAGGACGGAGACCTGAATGGAGACCTAGACGCCTCGAAACACGTCGATCAAGGCACCAGCTGCACACAATCTCCATCTGCTTCCGTCGGAGTTCGGCAGTCATGATGGGGCCTCTCAGTCGAGGAAAGATCTTCCCCTTTGACTTTTTCTCCGGCCTCTCTTGGACAAATCGTCCGATCACGATCTATCCCGTTCCATGTTTTCCATGCAAGTTGCCACCGAGGTGCCTTGCAGATCCCTCGTGTTCCCCCTTGCGGGTTCTGCAGAGACCGTCCGTTCGATCCGGACTCTACCTACACCGTTTCGTTTCTCGTAACGGTGATCATCTAATCCCGTGCCAACCAGATATGTTTCGTGGCATGTTACTATGTACTTTCCCACTAAACTCTCATCGGGCCCTGTTGGTGGAAAGCTGGATATGATAAGCTTATCCAGTGTCGGCGTGTGACGACGGCATCTGGCGCCTCTGAGGTCACCAATACAGTTCCCCGTCCTAGCAACGGCCGGTCCGACAATTTAAAACAACAGACTTGATGACGGCCACGGTAGCTCAGGAGAGCACAGCGTTAGGCGGAAGCGGTTCGGCCGTGATGGCGTCGTTGGCGCATGCCAGGGTACAAAGACCAACAGTTCTTGTTAGCCTGCGGCATGGCAGTCACCCACACACACATCCAGCCGCTTTACTATGTACTATGTATACAGGGCCCAACACATTTATGTACAGACGCACAATAGTGCGCTTGACTAGCCCTGTGGCCGCATAGCATTATTGACGGATACCTTGATCGAATCCGTTGTCAACCCCTCACGGGCGTCGGCCGGACAAAGACAGAGACCGACGGTGGTGTCAACCTCTCTGCTATCATCATCCATGGGCCGCGCGTCTGGGATGGCCTCGACTGCTGCGTCGTAAGCATTTGATCTAATCTATGCTACTGTGTACAGTACACGTTGACAGCCGTGACTGAGCAGAATCTGTACCCCCGCTCCTAGCCCTGATCCCGACGGCGGGCTCTTCACACTTCACCCAGGCACAAGTCGTCCTGGATGTGCAACCCCAACCCGGCAATGCTTCTCTCAGTCCGCCGCCTCTGGTTGGCTACCCAGGTGCTCCCTGCCCCATCTTATCCCGTCCCCCCTGGCCTTGCATCCTCTCGTATGTACTATGCACCCACAAGGGACCCCCGGCCTCGCGAGCTCCCCGAGGCTGGCTGATAGCGGTCCCTCGCCAACTTGCTCAACCGCAGCCAGAGAAACCAGCGACATGATCAACGGCCGTCTTGTTTACACTTCTTACTGAGTAATTAAGTTCAGTGAGTCAGCGTGCAGCTAGACCCCGTTCCCCAGCGCCGCCTCTCCCGCTAAGAGATGAAACAATGGCACGGATCGGTGCGTCTACGTAGTAAGGCTTTTGCTCCACGGAGTTTAGCTCGGTCCCCACAGCCCACCGCGGCGCACACTCAGTCGTATATGACCACGGAATTAGATGTACCTCTATTTGAATAACCTATACCTTCTAGCTAAATTAGGGAAAGTATAGTCTTATCTAGATTATATAATAATACCCTCTTTTAGATTTAGACTCTTAGAGTCTTATAACCTAGTAATAGACCTCTTAAAGCTTATTACCTAAGTAATAGCTTTAGCTAAGATTTTACTAGGTAATTCTATTAATATAAGTAATAGTAAAAAATATATTTTTTATTATATTAAAAAATATATATAAAAGTAGATTAAATAGCTAACTTTTTAGAAAGTAATTATATTATAAGTATAGTTAAGATTTTACTAAGTAATTTAGTTAAACTAAGCTTTTATTAGGTAATTTTATTAGCTAAAATAATAATAAAAAATATACTTTTTATTATATTAAAAAATATATATATAAGTAGGTTAAATAGTTACTTTTTCTAAAGGTTTTTATATTATAAGTATAATTAAGATTTTACTAAGTAATTTAATTAAGCTAAGCTTTTATTAGATAATAGTAATATTAAAAAAAATAGTAAAAATTATATAAATAAGCTATCTAGTAAAATAACCTATTAGGTAGTTATAATAGCTATAATAATAGTTATAACTATAGTTATAATAGCTTAAGTAAATAGCTACTTAAAATAGCTAGATTTATAAGAGATAAGAAGGAAATTAAACTACTAAAATTATATATATTAATACTTTATAATTCTTTTTTATAGTAAGAAATACTTAACTACTAGTCTTTTAGCACTTAAGCTAATAGTAAGCTAACTAAGAGTATTAATAGTAGTATTAAGACTACTACTAGAGTAATTAAGAGTAGAAATAGTAGTATTAAAACTACTACTAAAGCTATTATTAAAGCTACTATTATAGTTATAGTAGCTATATCTTATAATATTATTACTACTACTTTTAGCTCTCTTAATTTTATTACTAAGATATTTAGTAGCTAACTCTTATAAGGTTACTTTTAGCTGTTTATACTTATTTTTACTTATATTTTTCTACTTTTTCTCTTTAAGGCTATTAAGACCTGTTTTAAGTTAGTTACTTTTTAAGTATTAAGAATTTAGCTAGATAGTATAGTTAGAGAGCTTAAGTTAGTTAGAATAGTTAAGAAAGTAGGGTTTTTAAAGTCTAAGATTATAATTAGCAAATTATAAATTTTACTATATTTTTTAATAATAAGAGGGTTAAGTTCTAATTATATAAAGAGTATTACCTCTTATCTTAGCTACTAGCTTATATTAGCTGCTAAAATTATTAAAAGGCTAAAAATTAATATATAGTATTAAAATATAGTTACTAGTATTAATTAATAAGTTTAAGTAGTAAAAATAGCTCTCTTTTTATATAAGAAAGCAGCTTATAACTATAAGGTAATTCTTACTAAGCTTAAAAAAATCTCTTATATACTAGTAGGGTAATCTTCTTAGTAAGTAATCTTTATATAAGATAAGCCTGCTTATATATTAACTCTAAGGTATACTAACTAACTTAAAAAATTAGGCTACTAAGTATAAGAACCTTCTCTTAATATATATATTAAAATAATATTTACTTTTAAAACTTAATATTATACTAATATTCTTAAATATATAATAATTTTTAAACTTATTACTTAAGCTTATATAAATTATAAAACCTATTTAATAATAAGACCTTAAGTTAACTATAAGAGCTTTTAGTATAAGATATTAAGTATTAGCTAAAATTCTAGCTCTATTAGGTATAAAAATAGGTAAATTAGAGCTACTCTAAGATATAAGTTACTTAAAGGTAGTAAATAATATTTAAATACTAACTTATTAGCTAAAATAATATATAAAAAAAGTAAGAAGATAATAGACTTTTTTGTAAGGTAAACTTTAAGTAGAGAAGCTACTAATTTAACTAGAAAAGCATCTTAATACTAGTATATACTATTATAGCCTAAGTTTTAATAATACTATTAGTAGTCTTAAAATACTTATAAGATTATAGTATAATACTTAGTATAATAATTTATAAATCTAAGTATTATTAGGTAATCTAGTATATATTACTTATTACTAAAACTACTACTTTCTTAATAGTAGTATTATTAGTTATATTAGAAAGAGACTATTATAGTTATAAGACTACTATAACTACTATATAAGTAATATCTTTTTTTATATACTCTATTAGCTTATATCTCTTAAGGCTACCTAGCTACTTTTTCTTAATATTAAGTATAATATTCTTTATAATATACTATAAGTAAATTTACTATTAAGCTATATTAAAAATATTATTAGTTATATTCTTAAAAGCTATATTAAAATTAGTAATAATAATATTAGGAAAAAGAATCTTAGCTTTTAGAGTAATAAAGTATAATTATATTAATAGCTACTTATAGCTTAAGATATTCTCTTAAGAGATAAGCCTAAAAGCTATATTAAAACTTATATATAAGATAATTAAAACTATTACCTAAAAGAGAGAAAGATTAAAATAGTTAACCTAATATATATTATTTATAAAAAGAAGCTTTAAGTTATACTTTTACTTTTATAAGATAATATTATAAATCTAAAAAACCTAAGTTAATTTACCTTTATAGTTATAATTAACTATAAAGTAATAAATATTATTACTACTTAAGAGGACCTTAAAGAAAGCTTATATAAATATATAAGAATTATACCTCTTATAGTAAAACTTTCTTCTAATAACTTTTATATCTTACTTAATAATCTTAAGTATAAGATATTTAAAGAAAATCTAGTAGGTAATTTTCTAAGTAGTAATTTAGTAAAAGCTTAATTAGTTAGTAATAAGCTTTTTAAGCTTTTTAAGGCTAAATATAATATATATTTACTAGTATAAACTATATATAGTAAAATACTTATTATAAGGCTTATAATTATACTTAAGATACTTAAAGCTTATAAAATAAGATAATATAACTAAATCTTAAGTAATCTTAATAGACTAAAAGTATTTTATTTTCTTTATAGTTAAACTATATTTTTAGATATTAGCTATTAACTATTTATACTTACTATTTTAATTATATTTTATTTATATATAAAATATTTAATTCTTTTTTAAAAAGCTATTATCTTTTCTTATATATAATTTAATAGTTTTAAAGCTAGTTTTAGCCTAAACTAGCTAAAAAGCTAAATATATTTTATTATATATTAAAAAAATATAAAAAATAAGCTATTTATAATAGTAATATAAAAACTATTAAAAGGCTTATAATAATAATAATTTAATAAGAAAATAAGTAAAATTAAGTATAAAAAGATAATATTATATATATAAAAGTAAAAAAATTCTTATATACTTATAAGTATAAGTAATATAATAACATTTTTCTTACTTACCTAGTTTCTGCTCGCTATAGCTCTAATCTGCCTCTAAAATACATTCTAACACTAGAATCTAAATCCTTATATATATATTACCCTAGGGATAATAGCGTATTAAGACTGTAGTGATAGTACTAATATGCTTCTAATAGCTATTAATTTAGGGGCGTGTAGACTTAACTAAAGTTAATATAACCCCCTCGCGGGAATCAGCTAGTACACACTAAGCGAAAACAACAAACCCGCCGCGGAACTAAGTAGAATACTAGCAGATGACCTAGAAAATAAAGCATATAGTGCTATCACTAGAATTATCCCTACTACATCTCTTAAACAAGTTTGGCATATTATCTAAACCTATACGTCTATACGTAAGGTATGAGCCCGCATCTTGCGCGAGGAGGATATGATATGTAACTATAAAACAGCCCTTAAGGACCAAATCACTATAAATATTACTACAGCCCTCACCTCTGTTATTAACACAGCTCTTACTACGCCCCCAGATCGTAAGAGAGGCTAACCCTCCTATGTATTAATCATAGTATGAAACCTGACGCCCCTGAACTAGGGAAACGCGGAGCGAACAACCTAAAGCCGTATTAAATATAAAGTTATAATCTAAATGAGGAATATACCCCCTGATATTAACAGCTAAACCCTAAAAGATACTATTAAGGTAGCAAACTAAGCTTATAGTGACTTTAGTGTTATTATAGCAAGAAAGCTACTAAGTGGTAATACTATTCTTATATTCTACACAGCAGATAAGATATAAGCTATTTATGCTAAAGATTAGGTTACTAAAGCTTTTAGTGATAGTATAGCTCTCTTCCCCCTAATGTTTATAGTAATAGCAAAGGGAATCTAACTTATATCTGTCCTAAATGATACTAATAAGCTTATTAAAGAAATTAACAGATCTAATTAACTAAAGATCCTCTAAGTTAAAAAGTAAAAGACTAGCCGACCTAGCCCTAAAGCAAAGATAAACCTTATCCTATATGTTAGCTCTATTAAAGAGGCTAACCGCCTGTGTGATAATAGCCTACTGCTTAATATATAACTATATAACTATAAGCTCTTTAATAAGAGGCTTTAACCTACCTAATGCTATAACTACTTTAAGTTTGGATACCTAGCCCAGAACTGTAAATCAGCCCTAACCTGTGGATGTTATAGAGGTGTTATACATACTGACAGAGAAGGATGCCTAACTAAACATAAAGAAATCCCCTTAAACTGTGTCCTCTATAAGGGTAAACACTCAGCTTAGAGCTATAACTGCCCTATTATAGCCTTATACTAGGCCTAGGCTAAGAAAGAATACTTAGATAGACCCTTTTGCTTCTAAGAACATATAGTAACTAAACCTCTAACTTAGGGGCTCCTATCTTCGCCGCCCTTACTATCAGCCCGGCTTATTTAGTTCTTATTAAGAAAACCTAGAAGGCCCCCTAGCTTAATAAACAGATTACATATAGTATTTACCAGCCTGGCCCTAATATAAGCCTAAGCTGCCCATATATTATCTCCTCTTTTAATAATTATCTTAGTCTTATCACTATTATTATCCCCCTCTTAGACTACTAATTAATACTAGTACTATATTAGAACACTAATTGTTAAGCCACCCTAACCTATATTATGTTATAAGCCCATAGTAAATATAATATAATTACGCTCTTTAAGCCTAATAAGAACCTTAAGATAAAAGCTCTAGCCTGCCTAAGATATTATAACTACTATATAGTCTACTATAGTGGGCGCATAATAGTCTATATGAATAAACAGCACAGGCCTGAGTTATAAATATTATAAGTAGAAGAAGACTAGGTTAGTATTACCTTTATAAAAACCTAACACTAAATTATTACCCTATATAATCCCCTAAATAGTAAAGGTGACTTGCTTATGTTATAAGCCCTTATTAGCACCACTCTAAATAATTATATACTCCTTATAGGCGATTTTAACTTTTATCACCCGCTTTAGGACTATTATGGCTGCTTAGACTGAGGTAGTGACAGCCTTATAGAGGAGGTGCTATAACTTTATATTAGCCTTCTCACCCCTTATAGAATAGTCACTAGGTCAGCCTAAGGCTACTAAAATAGCACTTTAGATCTTGCCTAAGCTACTAAAACTATTAATACCTCTTATATAGGAACTAACTATAACCTAGAAGGGTCTAATTATATCCCCTAGTGTGTTTATATTATAAATACCTATAAAGAGACAGCTCTTATACTAGACCCTAGATTTAACTAGAAGAAAACCTACTAGCAAAAAGTAGCTAATAAAGCAGCAGTCTATCTTTATTATATATCTAGTAGTATAATAACCACCCTAGAGGCCCTAAATGTAAAAGTCAAATAGCTTCTTAAGCAACTTACTATAATTATAGAATATATAACCCTAAAGCAGAAGAAACCTAGACCCTATTATAACCCTTAGTAGAATAGTAAAATAGCTAAAGTAACTTCTAAACTTAAGTGAGCATACTATATAGCCTAATAAACTAGCTACCTAGCAGACTAGTATACACACTCTAAGGTACGTATAGTATAAGATTAGTATATATAAAACATATAATATGCCCTCTAGAGGAAACTTCTAATTAAGCTCCTATAGTATAATATAATATAATTCTAGAATATGGAAAGATAGGCTAGACTATACAGTAGAACTACTATAACTTCTTTACAGCTTCTGCCTCTTATTCGCTAAGACTAACCCAAGCTAGTAACACTCTACACAGATAAAGCTGAGATCTTAGCGAGAAAATTCTTTCCTAAACCTTAGGCGGATAACTCTAACCTCCCTCCCTTTCCGCCCCTTAGGATACCTAAACCTAAGTTAAGCTATATACGCCTGATAATAGACCCTAAAGAGGTCTAAGAAGCTCTATACTAAATTAAGTTATAAAAGGCCCTAAGGGAGGATAAAATCCCTGTGGGATTTCTTAAAGCATGTAGTAACCTGCTTATTCTTATAATTACTAAAATAGTAAATATAAGCTTTACTATTAGTTACTTTCTAATACGCTTTTACACTATAATCACTATAATTATCCTAAAAGCTAATAAGACTAAAGAACAATAGTAAATAGTATTAGGCTAGCGCCTAATATTACTACTTAATATAATTAGTAAGATTATTAAAACAGTTATTAGTAAGTATATTATAACTATAATAGAAGAGAAGGGGCTACTACCCTTAGGGTAAATAGGTAATAGGCTTAAGAAGTTAATAGAGCTAGCCCTAGCTGTAGTTGTTAAAGTAGTGTGTGTAGTGTAAGCCTAATATAGCCTTACCTCTCTCCTCTAGCTTAACTTTATAAGAGCCTTTAATAGTGTTAACTATAAATAACTTATTACTATTTTATAACTAAAAGGATTCCCTAGATAGCTCCTAGTATAGCTTACTAGCTATCTTATATTATAAACAGTATAGCTCTGATTTAATAGCTAAACCTCTAACCTAATTAAAGTTAAAGCGGGAGTCCCTTAAGGATCCTCTTTATCACCTATTCTATTTATCCTTTTTATTTCTAGCTTTTATAAAGCTCTTAATAATACCTCTAGGATATTAGTTGTTAGATTTATAGATAATATAAACCTACTAGTATTTAGCTATAATACAGAAGAGATCTAAACCTAGCTTAAGGCCGCGTAGGAAATATGTGATAATTAGGCCTAAATAAACAGTATAACTTAGAAACTAAATAAAGCGTAACTCCTCTACTTTACCTGTAAACATATAGTAGACTAGATGTGAATCTAACTTAGAGACTTAATAGTATAGCTTACCTAAACCTGTAGGTTTCTTAGACTCTTCCTCTATTATAAACTACTATAGGGCCTATATATAGACCACCTTAAAGGGAAACTTAAGTGTTAATACTAGGCTCTTACTATGATCACTATAAGCATATAGGGGGTTAGCCTTAAAGGAGTAAGATTAATCTATATATAAGTTATTTATTCTACTATAGTCTATAGTGTAAGAGCTTATCACACCCTAATAGCCCTTAGTAGCAAGCCTTAAGGTATTATATAAGCACTTATATTAGAATAGACTTAGAACTTATATGTGGTAGTAGAGGCTTATAAAGCTATACCTGCTTGCCTACTAGAGATAGAGCTAGCTATCTCCCCTCTTAATATCTACCTTAATAAACTAGCCGCCTAATTTCACAGCTGCACTAAGAGATAAGATACTACTTAGCTTATTAGGGCTGCTATTACTATAGCTTTAAGGTAGATTCACTATAAGTAGCAGCAGGGACTATAGTAGTAACCATAATAAGAAGTTAGAGATTAGCTTAAAAGCTAGCTCCCCTATAAAAGGCATAAACTAATATTAGTAGTAATAAAAGCTCATACTCTTTCTAAATAGACTGTATAGTAGATCTAACTCTAAGATAAAGCAAGAAAGCACTAGAGGACTAATCAACTTAAACTAGCTAAAGCTTATCCCCCTACTAATAACAAAAGAGTATTACACTTACACTAAGACCTTAATAAATATTAAAGCTTAATACTTATATAGCTATAGACAGGAAAAATTAGTCTTAAGAGCTTTCTCTTCTAGAGGTGTATACCTAATATGCCTTCACTATAGTACCTATACAGGACTAGTAAAAAAATACCTAAACATATTATTATTTTTTGCCTTAGGTATACTAAACAATAGGGACACCTAATAAACTCACTATAAAACTAATATAAGTTTAAGCTCTAACTATCTAAGCGTAAAACTACTTAACTGCTTGCCTAGTAGTTTCTAAGCTAATATATTATCCTACACTATAAACTAGCCCTATAAATCTATAGTAACTATAATTAAGTTTGTGGCCTTATAATAAGAATAGTATACTACCACACTAAGTGCTTTTTACCCCCCTTATAGGGAGTATAAAATACACTTAGAAAAAGCTATAAAAGGTAAAAAACCAGCCTAATTATAATAGCTGCTAATTCTAATTAAATCCTTTAACCCCCTATTAAAATCCTCTAAGCCTATAGTGCTAACCTATAGATCTAACCTAAACTCACACCTTTATTACCTACTATCTAACCTTATATATCTATATTACTCTCCTTCACGCTTTTACTAGTAGTAGTATTATTACTAGCCTTACTAGCCTTATTATTACTATTACTATTCTCCTTACTAGTTTCCTTAGGGGCTAATAACCTAACTACTATAGGGATAGAAATACTCCTTAGACAAGTAAGAGCTAAGACTATAACACGTTTAAGGCGCTTAAGCACCTTAGTGATATAGTTAATCCTGCTGACTAGTATGTTAAACTAGTTAGATATTAGGCTTATAGTTACTACTATAGGCGTAATATATGTATGCTTAGGAGCCTGACTTTTTGCCTAAAAGGCTATATTCTTAAGCCTCTTAAGCTTCTCCCCCTACATACTATTAGTTTATATATACACTATAAAACCAACTTGTACTTATATTATTAGCGCCCCTCTCTTACTAAAGAGCCTTTACTAGGGCTTAGGTAGTAGTAATAGTAGTAAATAGCAGAGCTTTATATGTTTTATACATATAGGTATAAGCTATATAGCTACCTGCTGTAGTATTCACCTAGTCTTAGTAGAGACTTACTATACTGTTCTTACCTATCTGTATAATATATACAAAACAGAAGATAGCTTATACTACTCCCTCTAGAGTAGTAGACTCCTCCCCTAAAGCTTTAGTACTCTCCGCCTTAGCCTATCTTTTTCTCTTAGCCTGTATAAGATCAGCCTAGATACATAGCGGATTCACAGTGAAGGAACTTACTCTTATAGCTAGTATTATTATTATTGTTATTATTAGAATCTATATATAAACAGATTAGCATACATAACTATATCTCTCCCGCTAAGAGACTGTACTAGGTTTATTATTTTTGTTGTTATTGTTATTATTATTATTATTATTATTATTATTATTATTATAGTTATTATCCTTAGCTATATAAAGTCAGCTACTATAATAAGACTGTAATAAAGCTATAGTGTAAGCAGCTAAGAAACAAATATGTTAATAAATCCTAGAAAGAATATATATTAGTATATATTTAAGACCTAAAGCTAATATGAGCCTAATAAAAAGCCCAGAGGGAAGCTACTTATAGAGGTGTTAAAAAGGGAAGAAAGAAAGAAAGATATTATAACCTAAGAGACTAAATAATAAATAATAATAAAGATCTATATAGCTGCTAATAGCTACTAACAGCTGTTAAGTATTAGGTCTGTACTAGCCTCTAGCTACTAATAACTATACTACTAGCTGACTTACTAACAGCTAGCTAACCCACTAGCAGCTAGTTCTGCCCACTTAAAATTCTAAGCTCTTAGCCATAACTGTAAAGCAACTTAGACACACCTAGCCAGCATAATCCTGATACTTAACCGCTCTACTCTTATAGCAGACTAAGCGCTTAATATTTAGTTAACTATTTCTCCCTCTTTCACTCCTTTTTTCTTTTTTCCCTCTTTTTCTTTTCCTATTTTCCTCTTCCCTCTCTTTAATTTTTTCTTAGCCCTTTAGGAAATAAGATGACTCTAGTCCTAGCAAAAGGACTATTTACTTACATGTAGTAATAGCATAAGAGGCCCAACCTAAGCCTGCTATATAAAGAATACAGGTTTTTATCTAATTCTATAGTTTTTCCTGTATCTATATAGAATAAAAGCACTATCTACCTTTTAGGTCTATAAAGTATAAATAAATAAATAAGTATAAGTAATATATTATTATTATTAATAATAAGTATATATAAAAAAAATAAAACTTATATAAGTATTAATTTATTAAAAATTTATAAAAGTAAGATATTAAGTTTTAATTTACTTACTTATATATAAAAGTAAGATCTATTATTATTAATATATATAATATAATAAAAAAAGTAGGTTTTTATTAATAAAAACTAATACTCTAGCTAAAACTATTATTAAGAGTATTAGTAAAAGACTAAAAAGTAAGTATATACCTAATTTAGGTGGGACTATACTTTCCCTAATTTAGCTAGAAGGTGTAGGTTATTTAAATAGAGGTGCGTCTAATTCTGTGGTTATTATACATCATGCAGTTCCGTCTAGAAATCCTAGTTTCCCCTATTGAGGATGAAGGATTTTTTCTTGGTTTTCCGATGCCGTCACCAGCATTCTACGGAGTTCTTCGTGGTGTCACTTAGCGTTCCTGTTATTTCCTCCTCACCGTCGCCGGACCCGTTAGCGCCCCGCCGTCTCCCAACTGCCCTAATAAGTCACCTAAGTCACCTAAGTGTAATTCGTATGAAGTACCTAGGTACCTACCTGTGCCAGCCCGCCTGTCATGGGCATGCCCTTCGATGCTGAATTTATTTTCCACGTCGCCTTGAACAAATTGTAACAGTCGATAAATTGTCCGTGCTCGCCTTGCCCTGGCAGTCACTATGTAGGCCTAGATGCCCGAAGACGGTGTCGGGATCCATTTCGTAGCTTAGACGGACGAACCGACGATCAATGTTTCGGTGTTTCGGGTCCATCTTTCAGCGTCCCGGTTTTCCAGCCCCGCCCTTTCGTCCCATCAATCATGGAATGTCTCGGGAGCCCCAGCACTGAGACCTCCGGGCGAGACATGCGGGAAGACAGACGAACACTCCAGCCGAAACAAGACTCGCGGCGGGGAAAGGGAAGAGAGGGAACAAGCGCGGCGCTGCCATGTGGTTTTTTCTTGTTTTAGTCCGTATCTATTCCTGGCCGTGAGCATCTCTCGAGGGAACACGCAAATACGAGGGGAGTCCTTTTTCATTTAATCTTTTTAGGGCCAAATTAATACCTCGCCGGATCCCACGCAGCGCGCCCGACTACCGGGCGTGTTAATGAGGCAGCAAAACAGCATGAAAGCAAATGGCCCCTTTTCCCCCGTGGGGGATGGGCATCAGCCCATCATATTTCGCCCAGCCAGCAAAACGAAAGATACCCGAGAGTAATTAGGCCCGGCAAAGCAAACACCGGGGGTCGGATGCTTCCAGTATTTCGTATCGTATCCTAGCCCTGGCTACCGTGCCCGTGCTCTGCTCCGTCCGGGATGCGGCCTCGCCACAACTGGGAACTCGCCCAAAGCTCCCGGGCTAGCCATGGAGCCAAGCCCGGCCGCGAGCGCGACCTGTCGGCCAAGCTTCTCAGCTGTGCGCGAGTGAGCTGTCCGCTGGTAGTTGGTCTCAGTTCAGGCTCCTCTAGGAGCCCCTATTAGCCTGCAAAAGTGGAACGCTCCAACGAGAGCACTGTTGTCGTTGGATACTATCACTGTCAACAGTCCCCCCCCCCCCTTGCTACCCGGGAGAAGAGGCTTTGAAGCCACGAGCGACAGGGGGATAGTCTACCCATGCCGCAGCGAGTTGCGATAGTGTCCGGTACGTACCCAGGACTCTGCAGAATTTCCGTGCTAGAGTGAGGCCTAGGCCAAGCTGAAGGCAGGGGACAAGGGATGGGAGACTGGGCCTGGCAGTTGGGATTGGTTGGCGATAGTCTCGGGGGCTGCGGATGAACGGGGTCTAGGTAAATTGCAAGCTTCCAACGGGCTGTTCACTTCGCTCTGGCTGAGTCCTGGTGGTGGCAGAGGGCAAAATGAAGCATCAAAACATCAATAGTCTGTATCTAAATCGGAATGCTTTCAGTGGATAGTAAACAGCCAGTATTATGTATATACTGTACTGCTCGGCCCCCACACTCGTCAGTGTCATTCAATTCATCATGTATTGTTACTCCGTCTAGCTTCTATATCCAGGTACACCAACTCGCTCTTATCAAAATTGGGTTTTGACTGTTGTTGCGTGGAAGGATTGGCATGTGGGAATCGCGCAGGAAATGGGATATCGAGGAAAACATTGCAGAATCACTTGCTCACTCGTTAACCAAGACATAGCGGAACCTGGGCTTCCCCGCCTCCATGTCCAGAATCGCCTGGTTGGCCTCAGCCATCGGCCGCACCTCAACCCACGGCTCAATCCGCTTCTCGGCCGCCAGCTGGAAGAGCTCCCCAATCTCCTTGGGGCTGCCGATGAGCGAGCCCACCAGCCGCCGCCGCCGGGGCACCAGCGCCCACGCGCTCAGCGGGATGGGCTCCTCGGGGATGCCCACTTGCACCAGCGTGCCGTCGAGCGCCAGCAGGTCGAAGTACTCTTGCAAGGGCATCTGCAGCGCCAGAGTTAGCGACCACAGAATTAGATGTACCTCTATTTGAATAATCTACACCTTCTAGCTGAATTAGGGAAAGTATAGTCTTACTTAGATTATATAATAACACTCTCTTTTAGATTTAGACTCTTAGAGTCTTATAACTTAGTAATAGACCCTCTAAAGCTTATTACTTAAGTAATAGTTTTAGCTAAGATTTTATTAGGTAATTTTATTAATATAAGTAATAGTAAAAAATATACTTTTTATTATATTAGAAAATATATATAAAAGTAAGTTAAATAGTTAACTTTTTAGAAAGTAATTATATTATAAGTATAACTAAAATTTTATTAGGTAATTTAGTTAAACTAAGCTTTTACTAAGTAATTTTATTAGCTAAAGTAATAATAAAAAATATACTTTTTACTATATTAAAAAATATATATATAAGTAGGTTAAATAGTTATTTTTCTTAAAGGTTTTTATATTATAAGTATAACTAAAGTTTTATTAGGTAATTTAATTAAGCTAAGCTTTTATTAGGTAATAATAATATTAAAAAAAATAGTAAAAATTATATAAATAAGCTACCTAGTAAAATAACTTATTAGGTAGCTATAATAACTATAATAATAGCTATAACTATAGTTATAATAGCTTAGGTAAATAACTACTTAGAATAGCTAGGTTTATAAGAGATAAAAAGAAAATTAGACTATTAAAATTATATATATTAATACTTTATAATCTTTTTTTATAGTAAGAAATACCTAACTATTAGTCTTTTAGTACTTAAGCTAATAGTAAGCTAACTAAGAGTATTAATAATAGTATTAAGGCTACTACTAAGATAATTAAGAGTAGGAATAATAATATTAAGGCTACTACTAAAGCTACTACTAAAACTACTATTATAGTTATAATAGTTATATCTTATAATACTATTACTATTACTTTTAGCTCTTTTAATTTTATTACTAGAGTATTTAATAGCTAACTCTTATAAGGTTACTTTTAGCTATTTATACTTATTTTTACTTATATTTTTCTATCTTTTCTTTTTAAAGCTATTAAAGCTTATTTTAGGTTAGCTACTTTTTAAGTGCTAAAAATTTAGCTAGATAGTATAGTTAGAGGGCTTAAGTTAGTTAGAATAGTTAAGAAAGTAGGGTTTTTAAAGTCTAAGATTATAATTAGTAAATTATAAATTTTATTATATTTTTTAATAATAAGAGAGTTAGGTTCTAATTATATAAAGAGTATTACTTCTTATCTTAGCTACTAGCTTATATTAGCTATTAGAATTATTAAAAGGCTAAAAATTAATATATAGTATTAGAATATAACTACTAGTATTAATTAATAAGTTTAAGTAGTAAAAATAGCTCTCTCTTTATATAAAAAAGTAGCTTATAACTATAAGGTAATTTCTATTAGGCTTAGAAAGATCTCTTATATACTAGTAGGGTAATCTTCTTAGTAAGTAACTCTTATATAAGATAAGCCTACTTATATATTAACTTTAAGGTATACTAACTAACCTAAAAAATCAGGCTATTAAGTATAAGAACCTTCTTTTAATATATATATTAAAATAATATTTACTTTTAAAACTTAATATTATACTAATATTCTTAAATATATAATAATTTCTAAACCTATTACTTAAGCTTATATAAATTATAAAACCTATTTAATAATAAGATCTTAAGTTAATTATAAGAGCTTTTAGTATAAGATATTAAGTATTAGCTAAAATTCTAGCTCTATTAAGTGTAAAAATAGGCAAATTAGAGCTACTTTAAGATATAAGTTACTTAAAGATAGTAAATAATATCTAAATACTAACTTATTAGCTAAAATAATATATAAAAAGAGTAAGAAGATAATAGACTTTCTTATAAGGTAAACTCTAAGTAGAGAAGCTACTAATTTAACTAGAAAAGTATTTTAGTACTAGTATATACTATTATAGCTTAGGCTTTAATAATACTATTAGTAGTCTTAAAATACTTATAAGATTATAATATAATACTTAGTATAGTAATTTATAAATCTAAGTATTATTAAGTAATCTAGTATATATTACTTATTACTAAAACTATTATCTTCTTAATAGTAGTATTATTAGTTATATTAAGAAGAGACTATTATAGTTATAAAGCTATTATAGCTACTATATAAGTAATATCTTTCTTTATATATCTTATTAGCTTATATCTT
Source organism: Corinectria fuckeliana (assembly GCA_019137255.1). Classification (NCBI taxonomy): domain Eukaryota; kingdom Fungi; phylum Ascomycota; class Sordariomycetes; order Hypocreales; family Nectriaceae; genus Corinectria; species Corinectria fuckeliana. The sequence continues at coordinate 103,186 of WPDH01000151.1, read as the reverse complement.
TTAAGACTACTTAGCTACTTCTTCTTAATATTAAGTATAATATTTTTTATAATATACTATAAGCAAATTTACTATTAAGCTATATTAAAAATATTATTAGTTATATTCTTAAGAGCTATATTAAAATTAGTAATAATAATATTAAGAAAGAGAATCTTAGCTTTTAGAGTAATAAAGTATAACTATATTAATAGCTACTTATAGCTTAAGATATTCTCTTAAGAGGTAAGCTTAAAAGCTATATTAAAGCTTATATATAAAGTAGTTAAGACTATTACCTAAAAGAGAGAAAGATTAAAATAGTTAACTTAATATATATTATCTATAAAGAGAAGCTTTAAGTTATACTTTTACTTTTATAAGATAGTATTATAAATCTAAAAAACTTAGGTTAATTTATTTTTATAGTTATAATTAACTATAAAATAATAGATATTATTACTACTTAAAAGAACCTTAAGAAAAGCTTATATAAATATATAAAGATTATACCTCTTATAATAAAACTTTCTTCTAATAATCTTTATATCTTACTTAATAATCTTAAGTGTAAAATATTTAAAAGAAATCTAGTAAGTAATTTTCTAAGTAGTAATTTAGTAAAAGCTTAATTAGTTAGTAATAAGCTTTTTAAGCTCTTTAAGGCTAAATATAATATATATTTACTAGTATAAACTATATATAATAAGATACTTATTATAAGGCTTATAATTATACTTAAAGTACTTAAGGCTTATAAAATAAGATAATATAATTAAATCTTAAGTAATTTTAATAAACTAAAAGTATCTTATTTTTTTTATAGTTAAATTATATTTTTAAATACTAGTTATTAACTATTTATACTTACTATCTTAATTATATTTTACTTATATATAAAATACCTAATTCTTTCTTAAAAAACTATTATTTTTTCTTATATATAATTTAATAGTTTTAAAGCTAGTTTTAGCTTAAGCTAGCTAAAAAGCTAAATATATTTTATTATATATTAAAAAAAATATAAAAAATAAGCTATTTATAATAATAATATAAAAACTATTAGAAAGCTTATAATAATAATAATTTAGTAAGAAAATAAGTAAAATTAAGTATAAAAAGATAATATTATATATATAAAAATAAAAAAATTCTTATATACTTATAAGTATAAGTAATATATTATTATTATTAATAATAAGTATATATAAGAAAAGTAAGATTTATATAAGTATTAATTTATTAAAAATTTATAAAAGTAAGATATTAGGTTTTAATTTACTTACTTATATATAAAAGTAAGATCTATTATTATTAATATATATAGTATAATAAAAAAAGTAAGTTTTTATTAATAAAAACTAGTACTTTAGTTAAAGCTATTATTAAGAGTATTAGTAAAAGACTAAAAAGTAAGTATACACCTAATTTAGGTGAGACTATACTTTTCCTAATTTAGCTAGAAGGTGTAGGTTATTTAAATAGAGGTGCGTCTAATTCTGTGGTCAGAGTTAGCAGGGACACACACACGGTCGGGGTTCAAGCCCACGGCGGGTTCCGGCGCAAACACGAGAAAGGAAATTTCGAATTGGCTGTGCGGTGGATCGGTCGGGCGCTGATACGAAGTAATAAACAATCGGCAAACAACAAGGGAAAGAAAGTGGCAGAGCGGAATACCGGCATCGCGCACACCGCAAATCCCGGAGGAGTGCTGGCTGCAGCGACACGCATTGCAACGTTGTACAGCGCAGCAGGGCAAGCATCGACCGGGAAACCAACGTGGGGTTCCATTCCGATGCCAACGTACCTTTGGTGACGACACGGTGCAGATGATGAGGTCCAGCGTGCCGGCGTTCTTCTTGGACCAGTCCTCGTCGTCCTCGGTAGCGATGTAAGCGTCAGCGCCCAGCGCCAGCGCCTCGTCGCGCTTGCACGCCCGCCGCGAGATGCCCACGACGCGGGCCGCGCCCATGGCCTTGGCGATGAGCACGGCGAAGTGGCCCAGGCCGCCGACGCCGACGACGCCGACGCGCCTCCCCGGGCCGGCGCCGAACACCTTGAGCGGGGAGTAGACGGTGACGCCGCCGCAGAGCATCGGCGCCGCGTGCTCGGGCTTCAGGCCGTCGGGGATCCTGACGACGAAGTGCGACGGGCTGCGGTGGTAGACGGCGTAGCCGCCGTACGCCTTGCCGCCGGTGCGGTACGTCGTGTTGTACGTCAGGTGCATGTCGTGGCAGTAGTTCTCCTCGTGGTGCTCGCACGCCGAGCAGGGTCCGTCCCGGGATCGGCACGAGTCCGTCTGCGCGCCCACGCCGACCCGGTCGCCGATCTGGATGTTGCCTTCGGCCTCGGATCCGACCCGCACCGCGATGCCGACAATCTCATGGCCGACCACGCACGGGAAGTCGGTCGGGCCCTGTCAAGTGTCAGTTGGTCTGTCGACGGGTCTCTAATCGCTCTGCCACCTCCGGTGTGGGACTTACCCATCCCGCTCGCAGCGTGTGAATATCTGAGCCGCAAATGCCCGAGTGTGTGACCTTGATGTCAATGTCCGTCTCCTCCCACGGCTTGGGCTCGTACTCCTTCCAGACCATGTTGCCCTCGGCTGCAGAAGGGTCTTCGCCCATCCACCCCTCAAAGGTATAGTCGGCATTTGCACTCGACGTCTCGGAGGGCGTGCTCATACCGGAGTCGGTATCCATGCAAGAACAGGAACTCATATTGGTGGATTTCAGAGGCAAAGATGCCGTCTCTAATGCTGAATCAGAGGAAAGTGTCTAATTGTTGCTCTCGATATGTTGATGTGCAGCAGCTTCTTGGGATCTTTCTCGGCGGAATCTAACTTGCTTTATGACAACAGTCAAGACGAATCTCTTCTCGCGGCCCAGGTCGCAACAGCCCACGGCCATGAATCCAGACCACGACTCCTCGGAACATCACCGACCTCACACCTTGCTCTTAAAACGATAGCCAACCGGGCACCGTCCCGCCTCTTTCCGAAGGGCAATACTGCTGAACGACTCCTTGTCTCCACCTATCTTCCATCGTCGGTCTGTCCTTCATTGCGTCGTTCACCTTGCAACACGCCATATGGGACCACAGCCCGGCAGAACGCCCGACTGCGTCGCCCAGGACAGTCGACGCGACTCCACCGGCGTGGGAGAACCCTAAGGTGAGATAATATCACCGTGTCGAGAGCTTCGGTGAGGCGTGGGGGTTTGATGGCTTGGTGGGCTGTCGCCCGGTTTCGTCGACCAGTTGAGGTGATAGCGGACAGCCCTATAGCTTAGGGCCTAGTACAATCTTCTCCCGCGCTTCTGGAATGCGACCTGTAACCGTTGCACTGGAATGCGGCTTGTGACCGTTGGCACTGGAATGCTGGGGATGCAGGAACCACCATTGTGGAACGCGGGAGTGGAACGCCATGTGGAACAGCATGGAGCAGAAGGTTTGCGATACCCACGACTCCCGCCGCCATCACAAATCAATAGAACCATAACTTCACGTGTCTTGGGAATATCAATGGACTACAAAGAACGCTCCTGTGGACGGACAGTCGGCAAAGTAACGATGGGGAGTCAAGCGCCATTCGTATCCCTTGCACTCAGGTAAGGCCCCTTTGGAGTTTCGGCAACATGCATCCCTACGCCGAAATAAAGCAGTTCGAGAACCCCGTCCCCATCGGCGAGTGCAAGCCTCTTGCCGACGCAAGCAGTCCACGGCCCTAGGTCACCCTAGGTCAAGGTCTGAGCCAGGACGGTGGTGGTGAGACAGTGCACCGATGTTACACCTTGCAGCGGGCGAGTAGAGTGTCACCGCCGCAGACCGTGGTGTCCGGGTCAGTCGACCGGGCGGCGGATGAGTCGTGTGTCCCGTGATTCTGCTTTCCCCAGCTATCAGTGGTGCCTCACCGATGCTTTCGGCGGTGCCGCGCAGCAGGGCATCTGGTGATGGTGGGACCCCCAGCCCTATCAGCTCAAGGAGAAGTGGGAATCTGGTCGTAAACATGTCTTGCAGCACCGCGTTAACATAACAAAGTGCAGATAGCACGGTCCAACACGGCGGAGTCGTCGGGTGAGCTACTTGCTTCGCTGCCCCATTTTCGCAATTGAGCAGCTCTCACGGTCCATTAAAGGAGGCGGTTGCGTGATGTGGTTTACGCTTGGGTCCAGGGTAAATGGATGTAGGTCTAGGCACCGCATCTCTGGTTGGTACCTACCCAATCTATCTGATCTAGCATATGCAGCAAATGAAGAGACAGGCTATACAGCTCAAGTTACGATTTGGCGCTGCGCAACGGACAGAGCAGCTAGACTAAACGGTGTCGGTTTCCATGATCTCGGTGACGTCCATTTGTGTAGGTAGTAACTATTTTTCCGAGGACCATCATACTAGTCCACAACCCTATCTCACAAACTCATAAGACGTAGCAGGTCGCGCTATGTCACCACCAAAGGTCAGGTAAGATGTAAATAAATACAGGAAAGAAGTGTGATTTCGTATCTTTCTTCATGTGCTGTACCTGGCTTTGTGTCAATGTGCTATTCCTACTATCTTTGATCTCTCCCAAGAGGCTCACCTTCCCCAATCCCACCCCGCTCCCGGTTAAGTCGAAGGGCAACACGGGCATGAGCATTATGTAAGTTAGCAAGGCACCTTGATGAAGGAAGTTCACTGTTGTCTGTTCTGGTGATTGGTATCACGATATTCGTGTTGCTACTGTTTTTACGGCCCTGAGCATAGATCTTGCGTTTCGAGGTCGCGTTCGCGGGCGTTTAGCTCGTCGACACAGACGGGATACAGCTGCTTGTTCAGGGCGATAAATCCGAGTCGTGCCTATTTCGCCCGCCGTCTACTTCGCTTCGTCGAGCTTGTTGCATGGGTTGGGACGCTCGAGGTACTGGGCCAGTCCAACGCGAAAATCTTGATCCGACCGAAATTGCCGCGAGGCCTCTTCGATCTGTACGACAGCTTCTGACCAGGCCTCATCTGAGCTGATGTCTTGGAGCTTGCCGGTGGGCCACTGCACGAGAAGGCGAGGAGGCATGTCTGGGTGGGTGCAACCCGCCACCTCCTTTAGCATTCGTGTGAAGGTGGCCGAGTAGAAACTAGTGCAGCCGATGCTACTGGGCAAGGATTTGTCGACGCGGTGTTTGGAGCATCGCAAGGGTTGTTCGCCCGAGCCGTCGACCAAGATCCATCGGTCGAAGTGCTTGAAGCGATGCGGTTTAGGAGGTAGGTCGAGGTTTATTAGGGTTGGGCTGTCCGGCTGTTTCGTTTCGTCAGACGGTTCTAAAATATGTTGCTGCTTGAGGCCGACGGGCTCAGACGGCGCCATTTTGGCTATGCGTCTGCCTGCTACCTAGTCAGCGCCTATAGGGAACAGAGGGAGGGAAGTACGGAGACGGAGAGAAAGGTACCTGCTATTCAAGCGGGGGAATTTGAGGCTGAAGAAGTGTGCGAGACTCGCGGAGACAATGTAGCGGGCAAGGGAAACGAGTGGTGAGGGAAGAGAAAGTTAAAGACGGACGGATGAGTGGCGGCGGGGTGTGTAAGGAAGAGGGAAGGAGGAAGCTTGACACGACCGATGAGGATCGAAGCCAGCGGTGCGTGTGGTTGCAAAGGACCGAGATTTCAGAGAGCAGAAAGAGTTGAGGCAGAGAAATGAGGACTGCGAGCGGAGGAAGAAGGCGTGACAGTTGCCAATACGATCATTGATTCACTGCCAACTTCCATTAGTCAGTAATTACTGTCGATTTTCGAGATGCGCAGAGACGTACCGGTTCTTGGCTGAAAAAGCGGCAGCCTTCAAAGCAACGAGCAAGTTGTTTCATCAAACTCCGCGTTTTCTGATTCTTCGGGAGTGTTTCCTAGCTTCGTCGTGATATCCTTTAGAGATGCGCGGTGTGGTGTTCTCTACATCGTCTCGACTTGTGCTTGGAAGCGCTTCGCCTTCATCCGACTCATCAAAACTTTCATCAGAGTGCCTATCTTTGTGTCCAGATGAAGATTCAGACCACCAAGAAGTGTGGACTAGGCGTTGGCTGTATTGTCTGGTCACTTTGAGAGACTATGGACCAATTGTCTCCGGTGATTTAGAAAAAGTACTGTTCTTAGCTTACCCCGTATCACCCTCCACGAGGTAGGCGCCGAGGGCCCGCTTGCGCGACTAGGAGGTTAGCGACGCACGAGACGGCAGGACAGGTGTCGGTGCGGATGCTGTCACTGTGGCGTTGGTCTTGAATTGATGTGATTTTGGTCTGGTGGTTTGGTGGTTTGGGTCAAGGAGAACTGGCACGTCCTCACCAAGAGGCTGCCACTTGGCATGTTGCTTCAACCCCTCGCTTCCGGAAGCAGAGCCCCTAGCTTATCGTTCTTGTGCCCTGGTGCCTTGACATTATTAATACTTCAAATACTTTGACAACTTGATTGATACCTTAGCTCTTTAGTGCTACTATACCTTGACACTTCGACCAACATTGCTTGGTGCGGTTGCATGATACGGTTTGCTTGGATCCAGGGTTTTGACTTGCCGACGAAGATCCGTCGTCTTTGTCCGGTAATGTCAGCAGCCAAATTTAGCAATGACTAATAAGTATGATGAGACCTCAAGGATGGAAGCGAGAAAGCAAAGAAAGCAACACATATGACGATACCATGGGATTAAGGACCAGTCGTCGTTCATGTTCAAGCCTATGTCTCCAGGGTAAAGAAACCGGGGACATCTGCCAAAGTCCGACTGTTCAGCCCACACTCCACTCTTGACGGGGTGAGACTACATTCATTCATAGGAATCAGTGAGCTAGGTTTGACAATATGCCTAGAAGTAGGCATCTGAGAAGTGCACCCCCGGTGCCATAACATGCGCCAATCGATCTGCTCGGAAGCAGCTCGGGTGCATCACGGCGAAACCGGCCCACGCACGTTAAGGTTAAACAAATGCACAAGAGTCGATCAAGCATCGGGGCAATTGACGCCGTAGATGGCCTCCGCGTAGGGTTAGACGGGATGATTCTGGGGAGTTTCGGACATCAAAGGTGCATGGCTTCGGTTAAACTACAGCGTAGATAAGGCCACGGGTAGATGAATTGTGGTTGGCTCGATTGATCTAAAAGTGGAACGGAGTGGGCCCGTCCCGGATGTCAAAACCTCTCGTCCTGATTTGGGATATCTCGTCCTGTCTGGAGTTTACCCTCATCTACCGGTCTATCTTTATATTCTTACACGAATGCCACCAAACAAATTGTCAAAACCTCGTTCAAGCAGAGATTTCCACGCCGCCCGTGGCCCCAAGTACCCGCTTCAGGTCACCTGACCGGCTTGTTAGCTTGAGCACGATGCAGAAGGGATATCAGAACTTACCATAGATCGCAAACTGTCCGGCAGTAAGAGTTCCGACCATGAACAGACGGGCGCCAATGCCGGTGTAGGAGCCACGGAGGCCGAGCTCCTTGGCGATCTTGATGAGACGGGAGGTGGTGCCCTCACCGGGGAGACCCTTTGTCTTGTTGATCTTGGAGAGCATGGTGTCGGCAGGCTGGGAGACAAAGGCGGCGGCGAAACCAGCAATAAGACCAGCGCCGAGGTTGGAAACGGTCTGCAGGCCGTTGGACATATCCTCCTTGGGGAAACGGCGGAAGATAGCCTCGGAGACCTTCTCGTACACAACGAACTTGGCCATGGTGTAAGGGATCCTGGCGGCCACTATCAGTATACTGCCTTGATGAGAGTCGGAGGCACGGGAAAAGAACCTACTGCTTGAACAGAATGGGGCCGAAACCGGCGTAGAAGGCTCCGATACCCTCGTTCTTCAGCATCTTGCTGAAACCGCCGATGAGGCCATTGGCGTAGGTGGGCTCAGAAACGAGACGGATACGGGTAGCCTCGAGGGGGCACAGGGCAATGTCGGCGAAGAACTCGGCAGTGGCGGACGAGGCGAGGTAGACAGCGGTGCGGTTCTGCGACGCGGTCTCGTAGCCGAGGAAGTTGATCCACTGCTGCTTGAAGAGCTCGTATCCACCGAACTTGAAAGCACCCTGGAGGAAGTAACCGGCGAAGGTAGGGCCGGCACCGGTGAGGAGGGCACCAGCACCCTCGTTCTGGACAACCTGTCGGAACGCGGGGATCATACCCTTGTTGTAAGTCGCGGGGTCGAGCTGGATACGCGTCTTGATGCTGTAGACAGGCCGTGGTGGTTAGCGTTGGTTTTTGGTTGATATCTCGGTCAAGTGCCTGCGTCCGGTATTGCCGACAGATTGCGCAACCGCGGCTGGATGTGCATGGTACTCGGGGCGCAACGACAGCAATTGACGGCGCAGGGGGGCACAAAGGAGCAGGAATACACGTACACATCGACGGGAGTCAGACCACCGTGGGTGACGGAGCAGCAGAGGGCACCAGCGAGGGCGAACCGCGAGTAGAGGGCAACGCCCGAGAGCTTCTTCTCGGGGACGGCATCCTTGATCGCGTCGACGACGGGGGCGGCGGCAGACATTGTGAAGGCAGACGGCTATCAAACAAAGGACTGAGTGGAGGAAGGTCCCGAATTGAGGGGATTCGGACTTGTTGGCGACAAAGGTCAGAGGTGTGAGGGAAAGAAAGGAAAGGGTTTTTCGATTTTCGGAGGTGGTGAGCCCTTTTCCCACTCGGGCCGGGGCGGTTCTGGGAAGCAGGGAAAAATACTGGCTCTGGGCGGTCGGGAATACTCGGATAATCGGCGCCGGTGGCCGCACGGACCGGGCCAAGGGGGGGAGAAATCATTTTGAGGGAGCAACGCAACAGAGCGTAGTAACAACCCGTTGCTGCGTTGCTGCTTAATTACGCAATAGCGGCATCTCTATCTGGGTCGGCGGGATTGATACCGGGACCGCCCTTCTGTTGCTTTGTCCTTTCCTTTGCGCGGCATGTTACTGGCTGCGCAGGTGAACGACGGCTCAGGGTCGCTGGCGAGGCTACGGAAACGGACAACGAAGTACAAATGCAGACGAATTCGTCCATTGGCCCTTTGGATACATAGTATTGACCCGTTGATGGTATCGCCGTTATCACTGCTCGTCGATAACGCAATCGCCTTCCATTCTTCTCTTCTCTAACTCCCGATATCTCCCCCACTATAAATATCCACCGCACGCCCGCCGCCCTCATTGCCCTTCACTTCCCTCCTACCTCCTTTCCTGCGCCGTCATCACAGGATTATGTACTCCTCCTGACTAGTTGCGTGCATTGCAATACCGCTGACCCGAACTAGTCTGAACCAATTTAGAGCATCGAAAGAAAAAACTCGCGACGGACGAAACCTGCTCTCCGAAACTCCCTCGGCACGGGCCCACCATTCACCAACCGCTCTCTTTCAACGTGCCTTTCTGGTTGGCTGGCTTGGTTTTATCGCTCCGGCATTGGTACGTAGCCACGCGCCGGAGTACTAACACCTAGAATTGGCGATTGCTCGGCTCTTCTCCCGATAACGACAAATGCCTGCTTAATCTCCACTACAAGAGTTGTCATTTAATCCGACGACATGATTGATATATTCTGGTTAAGCCATTGTCATTCATTCCTGACATTGTGCTCATAGATCATCAACTCAATATTTTACTCAGAGTCAGCATCTTTTCATCCCACCGTTAAAGTGCAGCCCACCCCCAACCCCGCCAATCTCAGATCATGACAGATTCCCGCCCCATCCTCTGCAGCTCCGCAGTTGACCAAATAGAAGCCTTTCAAAATTGCCGGGAAATCCTAGCTTGTCATGTCATGTCATGTCAACCATCTACCCATCCTTTCATCTACCCTACCTTCAGATAGACTCTATCGTGGGAGTCTCGCCTCAGTCGGCACCACACTTCCTAACAAGTGGTGTAGCGCATTTCGGCCGCAACTGTCCACGGCGGTTGGGTCCTCGCTCAAGCAACGGCCTAAGAGGGCGAGTTCTTGCCGTCTCTCATGGTTCTTGCCTTTTCCTGAAAGATGCAAGCAAAGTTGTTCTTCCAGAAGCGTCGCGGGGCTCCAAATCGAGATTTGGAAATTCTACGATCGGTTCGTAGATGCGCTGCCTGCTCAACACCTTATGAAAGACCTTTCTTTCTTTCTAAAATCAGGTATCTAGATGTCTCCGCTAATTGCTCAACATCAACTTTGTTCTTGCGCCAAACGTTGCGAGCGAGGAGAAGGGGCAGGCTGGGCATACCTATGAGGAATCATGTGGAGAAAATACGGTCTCAAGAAACGTATCATACGGGGTCGAACCTGTGGCTGGCAAAGCCTTCATGGCGTGTATCCCACCATTATCGTAGCCCTCGTGAGACGCGATTAGTATTGGATGATGCACCAGGCGGAATCTTAGAGCCTGGTCGGGGCCTGTCTTTGGCGTAGATGAATCCTTCAGCCTTTCATTGAACGACTTGACTAAGTCTGAGGCCCCTTCAACCGATAAGAGTGCTTCCAAACCGGCCAAATTTGGTGGCTGAAGGGCCATCAAGATCGGCGCGGCGCTGAAAATTGCCCCGTGCCTAATCAAAAGTTTCACAATGTCCTCATTACCAAGAGCCATGCTGAGAACAGTCCACCTTTGTCGATTACATTGACGTCGGCATCAAGCTCTACGAGAGCCTTTGCCGCGTCTTTCTCTCTAGTTCCTCATTGGTGACCGCAAGGCCTTGTGCAGCGGAGTCTGGCCCTTCCCGTTGCGAACCTCTTAATCTGCGCCCTTGGAGACCAGGTAGGTAATGGATTGCTTGTGCTACTTGCTACCAGCTACCTGGCCATGCAAGCGTGTGGAACAGAGTGTCGTCCAACTTGGTTGTGTGTGTTGTCGTGAACGTGGACACTCGCACCTTTCTTCTCTACTAGCACACAAAGTACATCTATGTTTGGGAGAACTAGTGATGACAGCCATGCTCCAGTATTAGCGAGGTGCGACGAGAGGTGCCTGTGATACTCGCCGCTGTTGAGGTTGTACTCAGTCGGGTTCAGCCATCCCAGAATCCTGTTGATGGTTATTGCTGTGTTGGGCAGGAAGACGATACCGCCCTTGCGATCGCTGACATTGACTGGGCTGATAAATACGACTTCCTCCTCGTCGCTTGGTGACGGGGAATAGTATTGAGACATGCTCGGCAGCTGGCTGTTGTTGACTGACGACCAGAGGTATAAAAGGGAGGTCGCGACTGCTAATTTTCCAATATGATGAAGAGGGCGGAAAGTGAGCCATCAACGTACAATCGGGGTCTAATGGCTGTTTTGTGAACGCAGGCTATGGGCTCATTGCACGCTGCACACGCGCAAAGTGGGCAGCCCCAGGCAGAGGTGGGATATCGCCTTTCAGCTTTCCAAGTGAGCTGGTTGATTTAACGGGCTTTCATTTGCGGGGTCGTTTTACTCCAAGGCTCGAACGATGTAGAGACGCGTCTGGCGGGTGCCATCATGGCTACCAAGTTATCGTTGCAAGACAGATGGGATAGTATCTGGGAGGAAATACGGGCTGACGAGGTATTCCATCCGGAAGGCCGCACTGAGGAATCGCATGAAGCAGGCGGGTGAAGCAAGCGGAGAGAAGCCGCGAATAGTATAAGCATCTTAGTAAATGAGACAAGTTCTATTCGAGTCGTACTATTTGGGCTATTTGCCTATAACGACTTTCACTCGTATCTTCTCTTCTCTCCTTAGACACAGTCTTGTTATTGATAATAGCAGAGCAATTAGGGCATCAGGCCATGAGGGTATTGAGCGTTAGGGAGTCAGAGCGTCAGGGCATTGGGGTATGGGGCGTTAGGACTATGTTAAAGCGATAGCACTACTCTTCTATTATTGTACAATGCGATTCCATTCCGAGTTATCATACACAGGTCTCTTGGTCTATATCAGTTATCATCCCAGTCATGTCTTCAAACCCAACCCCCCAAAGCTCCTGGCACAAATAATTGCCAACTCAATACCTAGATAGGTAATGTCCCGTGGTACACGCGCCAGCCATCACGGGCTTTATGGCTGCCCTAGATCTAAGTGCGCCCGTCAAAATCGTACATAAACAACTCTGTTTCAAAAGGCAGATTGCCCAAGAAATCATCGACGTCGGGATGCCTTTTTGTATTTGTCGTCCCAAGCCGCCAGGTTACCGGCTTGTTGAGCGGATCCGCGTCCAGAGTTGGTCCCGTCGACGTAGAAACGCTCCGATGGGTCACTTGTGGCGTACCAGTTATCGAGCGCGGGGCTACCGGCAGCGCTTTCGCCGTGGCCACCCGTGTTAGTGGTGTTGCTAGTGTAGGCGGGCCTATCAAGTTCACAGTCAACGACAAGGTCTGCCATAAATGCGATGGCGTGTCTTACGAGTTGGTAGATGAAGGCATTTTGGAGGATTTGTTGTGAGTGGTTTATTGGGTATTCGACGGGTTGGTTCGAGAGGCAGTTGGTTGTGACTCGAGTCGGGTCGTGGTTATTTGGCTGGTGGGTTGGTCGTTGAAAGTAAGGGTAAAGCAGTTGCTAGACACGGGCAATGAAGTAGAATATATAAGAAGTCAGGGTTTACAATGCGATTGATTGATCCGATCCGATTTGCTCTGAATCAATTACGACAAAACGTCAGGGAAGCTCTTCGCTTTATACTAAAGGAAGTATCTGAGATCAGGTTGACGTTGAACAGCAACCGTTGGAAGTGGAAAAAGACATTAGCTTGGGCAGGTGGACGGATGTCCTGGCTAGGTGCGCGCGCAACGGAGCAAAATACGTATTAGGAACGCACTCTCGCAACAGGTTCAACCCATACCATGGGCAAGTAATTACATCCACCGTCATCAGACTGCCACCGCTGCCCACTCATTGGGGTCCAACTAGCGGGGAAGAGGATCTGGATGTGGATGCGGCCGGGGACGGTGTGGCGCGGATATGGAAATTTCACGGCGGTGTGGAAATCCCCTGTATCGTCTATCCAGTATGCATCGGATGAATGCATCGCATTGCCTTTGTGCGTGATGCGATGCACCGCGCGACTTGCAAAGACGAAAAACCACGGCAAGGATGTTCCAGTTGTCGAGCCTTCGCAAATGCGCACAGCGAGACGTGCGCGCTGTGGAGGTGGGGGTTCGCAGGTGGGATGATGGGCATGGGCATGGGCATGGACATGATAATGAGGCGTCGTGATTGGGCCAGCGCTGCCTTGTAAGGCGTCCGGAATTTGCCACCACTGCACCGGCTCTACCGTCCTCGAGCCAAGCCGAAAGTCGAGATGATAATCCAAACAATGATGGTGGCTGAAGCGATTGGTGAAGGCGGTTGGGTGTGCATGGGTTTCAGGTGGTTCCCGGCATTGGCGACTGCGGCAGAGCACCGGGAAAAACCCACTTGATGAATGGTGTCAACGTGGATTGTTGATGTGTACTAAGTAATTTCGGGTCTTGACCTCAACCTCGCTCGCCTCGCCAATTGTGGCTGTGTGCGAAAGTAGCTAGGTAGATATCGACCTCGATCTCGGCAACTCGGGATGGAACTCGACAAACATGCTCTTGGCGATGTCAGTATCCAACTTGCCTTTCTCCGCTCCTTTGTAAATATCACAATGGAGGTCTTGCGCCATGCTCTCCAGGAGCAGTACAAAGTAGCATGGGGCTGAGCGTGCTTTGCAACTGGATGATTGGAAAAATCTGCATCGGCTGCATCGGCTGCCTTGCGATTTCAGGTGATTTCTCCGGTGAGATTCTCAATCACAGAAAAACAAGCCACCGAGGGGAGAGAGGGACGGGATTCAGAGGCATCATTCTCACCTGAAATCAGACAGCCAGGAAAAACTGCGGTGGTTGCCTGAGTCTCAGGCCAAATGTCGCCTCAGGTTTATGACGGCCACCATGGAGACTAGGCCCGACTCAATCAAGGACTCGCCAGGGCTTGTTGGCCAGGGGTGTGTGGTTTGTCGCCCCGCGCCCTGACGATCAATCCAGCAGCTGAGCCGTTGCGGGGGTTGGATGGACAGCAGCGAAACTGGACAAAGTCCCTTTGCAACTTGCTTGACGGAAATCTATCGGGATAGCGGGGTGAAGGAGATTTGTTTCGGTGCTGCGCCTGGATGTTGCTGCTGTGTCCATTTAGCACTGAGTCACGCTGGTGCATGATCTCAACTGCGGCATGTTAGCGGAGTAGCTTATGTGAGGGTGAAACCGGGTGGTGTTCATTGGGGAACACGACGTAAATGGCTCCGCTGATGATTGTTTTTCAAGCAAAGACTTGCGCATCCGAATAACAGGCTCATAGAAAGAAGACAAACCGTATTGTTTCAGGTAGGATTGGCTGTTGCTACAGTCCACGGATGTATCTAACTCAGATGAAGTACATGGTGGAATTTACTAAATGGGTCCGTCACGTGGATCCCGTGACTTCCCCCAAGTACCTGCTAGTTGTGAGGCTTCTCAGTTACGTACCCAGCCCCGTCTCTAGCCATATCTTTACTAGGAAATGAAAATAGGAACGACGTGACCAAGTAATTGGCCCCTGGGCTATATGGATGAATGGCGAAAGAGGAATTACAGCGTTGTTGTGTGCTGGGTCCTGAGCGCTACGTAGTACGTTCGTAAAAACAAACTTCTACAAGTACCAAGACCGTGCAGGCCCAGACTGAGGTCATCGTCAACCGATATTGCGCGCAAGGGCGAGGTGTTTTGCTCTACTAAGAGCATTATTTGAAGGACATTCAAGCAGATTGAGTCGCCTCGGATTTTCCATTGCGACAACTGGGGAACGAGCAGCCCTGCGGTATGACAACCCAGCGCCCATGCCTGCCCGATGAATGAATGGTCCCATATCTCCGGCGTCCAGCCCTTCAACATTTCGATTATGCGCTCTCAAATGGCTCTACTTCGTACCTCTTCGACTTCTTAACCTCTCTTAGACTGGTAGTAAACTAGGTACTTAAATCATTGTCGTACCGGGGTGCATGCGCGGCTGGATTCCGCGCTAATTGTCGATAAGCTACGCGGCTTATCTTATCTTATCTGCTCCGCAACCTTTTTTTCCCTAGAGATTTTCCTCATCGGTCCCCCACTACCAGCCACGGAGGAAGAACACCAACCGATACAACCACATTCAATAATTGCCTCGTCTGCAACGTCGCCATGGTCAAACGCAAGGTCGCCGCCCTCGAGAAGCTGGATGCTGACTTGTTAGTCCCTATGCCGACCAACTTTTCCGCAAAGGCCAATAGTAACTGACATCTCACCGCAGCGCGAGTCTTCAGCAGAAAATCCGTCGCGATCCTAGGTATGTCGCCCACGCTCGCTGCGCAGGGAACCCGTTGCTAATGTGCCTGCCAGATCGTACAAAGAGGAGTTCCTAAAGCAGTGGGAGCAGTATGAGTCCCAGCGCGAGATCTTCCTAGTGTCTCCATCGACGGCCACGGCCGACTCCATCGAGTCCTTTCACAACATCATCGACCTAATCGCCCACGTCGCCGAGTGCTACAAGGAGGAGACGGAGACGTTCCCGAATGACCTCACTGTCATTCTGACACAGCATCATGCCATTCTTCACCCTGATTTGCGGGAGAAGATTGTCGGAAGTCTGGTGCTGCTGAGACGCAAGGAGATCATCAACTCGATAGCCCTCTTGACCACGCTCTTCCCTATTCTTGTGTCGTCGCCGAGCAAGTCGCTGCGATCTCTTCTATTCCAAAAGATCTTGAGCGACATGCGAAACTCCAACACAAAGGCCATCAACCATCCCCTCAACCGCACAATCCAGACCGTCCTCTACAACCTCATCACCGCCGACCGCTCATCGCCCCGAGCTATCTGGGCCATCAAGCTAACCCGCGAGATGTGGAAGCGCCAGCTATGGACGGATTCAAAGCCTGTTGATGTCATGAAAGAGGCATGCCTATCCGACAATGAGAAGGTTGTCATCGGCGCGGTGCGCTTCTTCCTTGGCGGTGACCAGGAGCGAGAGGAGCTTGAGGATGAGAGCAGTGATGAGGAGGTCGATCTCAGCAAGGTCAAGCACCAGATTGGCATCAACAAGAAGTCCAACAAGCAGAAGAGGGCTTACGACAAAGCCATCCAGAAGATCAAGCTCCAAGAACGCAAGAAGCACAAGCCTCACCCTCTCAACTTCTCTGCTCTGCACCTCCTCCACGATCCCCAGGACTTTGCGGAGCAGTTGTTCGAGAAACATCTCCAAAACACCAAGGCGAAACTATCTCTAGACTCAAAGCTACTGGTGCTTCAGCTGGTGACTCGACTTGTCGGTCTGCACAAGCTGACCATTGTTTCGCTCTACTCGTGGTTCATCAAGTTCCTCACCCCCCGCCAACAAAACGTCACGTCTTTCTTGGCTTCTCTAGCCCAGGCAGTCCACAATCTAGTACCTCCGGATGTCCTCGAGCCCCTGATCCAGAAAATCGCCAACGAGTTTGTGTCTGAAGCTTCAGCATCTGAGGTTGCTGCCGCCGGTCTCAACTCTATTCGCGAGATCTGTGCTCGACAGCCCCTCGCCATGACTGACACTCTGCTACAAGATCTAGTCCAGTACCGAAAGAGTAAAGACAAGGGTGTCATGATGGCTGCAAAGGGTCTGCTATCCTTGTACCGAGAAGTCGGTGCGGAGTTGTTGAAGAAGCGAGACCGTGGAAAGAATGCCACTATTGGCCTAAAGAGCGGAATCCAACATCAACGCAAGTTTGGTGAGGAGGATGCGGGAGGTATTGAGGGTCTCGATCTCCTGGCAAATTGGAAGGAAGAGGAAAGGAAGAAGAAGCGACTTGCCGAGGGTCTTCCGGAGACCGCTGGGAGTGACGAGGAAGAAGACGGTTACAAGTCAGATGATTGGGAGTTGGGCTCTGACGACAGCAGCGATTCCGGCGACTGGATCAACGTTGACCATTCCGACGATGAAGACGAACCTGCGTCAAAGAAGCAGAAGACTGATGAAGATGATGAGGCTGAAAAGGCAGCGGAGCTTGAACGCATCTCCAAGCTAGCCACGACCACACTTCTTACGCCAGCGGACCTGGCCAAGCTCCAGGAGCTGCGCATGTCTTCCACGATTGAGAAGAAGCTGGGCACCCACCGCAAGCGCCAACAGGAGCTCGAGAACCGACACCGCGACGAAGGCCTGACGGCAGAACAAATCGAGGCGCCCTCGCGTCTGCGCAAGCTCACAAAGGAGGAGCGGGTAGAGCATGCCAAGGACGGCAAGCCGGATCGCAACGAGCACAAGAGCACGCAGGCAATCCGCAAGTCCAAGCTGCAGGCCTCAGGAAAGAGCACGAGCAACAGGGAGAAGGAGCGCAACAAGAACTTCATGATGACTCTGGGCAAGGCCAAGAGCAAGCAGAAGAGGAGTCTGGTGGAGACGAGGAAGGTGTTGAGAGGTCATGTTGACAGGAGTACGCGCGGAGGACGACGGAGAAACGGTACTTAGACGGGTTGTTGTTTGTTTTAAAAGAGGTTGAGCATCGAGACCCGAGACTATGCGAGTGGGAAACGAATAGACCAAGAGATACCAAAAGGCCATTTTTAGTCACTTTCTTTACTCTGTCATTGCGCGTCCACACATCACCACCATTCACTCCAGAAGCAAAAAGATGGGAAAACATCCAAAAAAACATACAACACCGGGCATTCGCCGGTCGTCACCGACCCGACTACTACTCCAGCGGTCGCCAGTTTGACTAAGGGAGAGCGGACGGGATCCCGTATTCTCTAGCGCCTGTGGTCGTATGTATCAGGAACTGGGGTGAGGAAGATTTTATTCTCGAGAGAGATGGCGAGGTTGTTGGATCTAGGGTGCCATTCTTTCTCATCGACTAAGAGGTAAACTAGCTTGTTTCCCAATACCTGTCTCTTCAGAATAAAGTAACCGTGTGAGAGGTGCCCAGTTGGCGCATCCGTGAAGCTGTTTTGTTTCTGGGTCTCTTCTCAACTCTGATCCCATGTCGGCTTACGGCAGCTCCGCAACTCAAGTTGGGACGTTGTTCTAGTATTGCCGTAAATATTCCTAACTAATCACGTGCCTGGGTTACCGACTACTCATGCCGTCTCTCTGTCATTGCAGTTTTGCTTCGTGTCACCGTGTTTGCGCTTTGTTAGCTGAGATGGATGGCGGGCACGAGGTTGCTCGTCAGCTGAGAGTATCCTCCCGCGTTTGCGTCCATTATGCTCCCAGGTTTGAGATCCTGCTAACGCGTAGATGCATTCTGGAAACACTTGAAAGTCCGCCGAATACTCACAGCCGCCAAGCCCAAACAGGTGCCAATCCAAGCAACAAGAGCTCCGAAAGACAAGCTTGCCTTCCGTCGACCTCCTTTGAATGGAGTCGCGGATACAAGGCAGGTTATCCGCTATGAATTAGTCTACTGGAGTTCTACGATACGGGCACAGCCTACATCCGGGGTTTTGCTGTGACACACTGCGCACAATGAACGTACAAACGCCGTAACTGAATTGAAACCAGCCCGTCTGTCACACCCGAGAAAATCTTGGCAGCGCAAACCATCTCACCGCAATCAATCCCGCCACTAGATAGGAATACAGAGAGGCAAATAGCTGGAGACTTTGTTGCTTGCGCGAAGGTTTTGTTTAGCTGCTTGACATGCGTCGATTGCGGGCGGCTTTCAACACTTCCCGACTGGCCTGGGGATGTGACCACGAAGGAGCCTCTCGCCATGAGAGCCGTGAACAGTTGGCAGCGATGTGTAGCATGCCGCAGGACGTTCAAGCTAGAAATGTTGCTGTTTGCACGCCAGAGCCTTCTGTCTTTGTTGTGCAGCTAGTAAGGCATTGCCTTTCTGCTTGCTGTAGTGACTGAGTGCCCAGTCACTCTGCTACCCAGACTGCCCTCTTAGAATCGGGTATAAATACCCCCTTGTCTGTCAGCTCCAACTTGAATTTCTTTCCTACTAATCCTTCCAGCTTCAGTCAACATACTAGACATGGACTCACTTTATTATTATTACTATTACACTATTTTAACCTTTAGTCATTAAGTAGAACTAGGCTACTATGATCCGCCCTCGTATCGGGCTCGGTCTGACATCGGTTCGAGTTTAGCAGTTCAAGTTTATTTTCCCCTGCCAAAAATGTCGTCCCCGGGAATGACAGAACCCCCCGCGAAAAAGGACGGTCCCCCCTACCGGGCAGAGCTGTACATCGAAGCGTAAGTACTCCCTGGGTCTCTATGGGGCCTCACCGACCTCAGTTCGGCATCGTATTGACATTAATCAGCGTGGACTCACTTATATAACGTGTCCCTACAGGACTCATTCTTACTATACGCAAATTACTTCGCAGGAGTTTGAATAGTGGTACAGGGAGGTCGATGAGGACTGACTCTTATTTATCTATAGTACTAACAATTTATAGGCATGTGGCATAATATTGATACTTGCATGCCCTGCCACGACTCGAACCACGAATGCCTTCTAGTATGATTATTTATCGCTAGAGTCTTTAGACTTGCTAATACTTTTTAGTTTGCCCGGGATGAGCAGCAGGAAACAATCCTGCACACAGCCTTTCGATACCATCGCGTTTACCTTTAGACTAAACGCCATAACCAGTCCCAAGACCTAATTGACCTTGCAAGTTAATATACTTTAATGTATTGTTATAATCATGTACTAATCCTTTTTTTCCTTTTATGCTGCGCTTTGCTACAAGGAAGTCCTTATTGCGGCTTTACGTCAGGTCATCTGACTTTAGTTCTCTAACATTCATGAAGAGGACTCAGCTCTTAACTCTACTGCAGTAGAGTATGAGAATCTTAAGCAGCGATGCATTACTGAAATCAACGAACAGAATCAGCTTCATCCTATAAGCATCTCTTAAAACAGACATATTAATCTTTAACTATAGTAATCATTTGTATTCATCCATACTGGTAGTAAATTACCCATCCAGACCCAATGGGTCAAACGGGTAGGACACACGATGGGTACCCATGGGTATTTTATGCTCTAGCTCTCCCCCACCCCCTAAGCTGGTGATACAACAACAAAACTTGCCATCACCGCGTTTACCTCCAATCACATTACTGTCGCCAATCGGGGCCTACCGCCTGAGGTGTTCAGGTTAACTCATTTCAGCCTTGGTGCCCAAGCGCATCCAGGCCAGGTTCCCCGCAATTTCTCGTCCTACAACCTACAGTCGCCCCCTCCATGGCATCCCAGTCCTCGTCAAGGCAAGTCGCGGTGGGTAGCAGACAGGCAGGCATCCTTAATGATGGCCGCTTGAAACAAGACAGCATCGACACTGAGCGGTCGCTGGACATGAGCGCAACGTGGGGCTCTCTGGCCTTGGCCGGCAGTCGTGCTGATAAGAATGCTAAAATCATCGACATGCTGCAGGACGCGGGGGCCATCATCCTGGCTAAAACCAGTTTATCTGAGTGGGGATGGTTCCGGTATGTTAGGATTATGGCACATCAGATCCCGGCGTTGTGGGAAGAAGACTGGAGACTGTGGAAAGAGACTAACACTAATAAATGGAATATCCCATCGTCTCAGTACCATATAACAATGTCGACTACAACGGGAATCATCGACCATAACGGTCTGTTTGCTGTGGCCGCAGAAAAGCAAGATGCACTCTCCATAGAAGCGGATGAGCTGTTCTCGCCATACAACTCCAGCACGTGTCGCATTTCGGAATCCTCGCCATAGCTGCCCTAAGACCTCGTATTCGATCCGACAACTGTATCGCGACCCGCAGGTGGCCTGATCGTCATGACGATCATCGTGATGATAACCCTATGGATGACAAGCGTAGCGGAATTATTTCCCTCTATTACGGATTTCCAAGAGCCCGAATTGATGTATTTACTTTGTTGGTGGTTGGCTCACTTCAGTGTGAACACACCAGCCCAAACAACAACACTTGCCCGGAAGGCTGAGGGATGTAAATGGGGCTTGGAATTACGGTCTTCAGGAAGGGGAAATCGCAAGAAAGTAAATACCAGCGAATAGATTAGAAGTTTGCACTTCTGATGATCTCTCAAAGAATTCGTTTAGAGATGATGCTCGTGTTAACCAAGACGATGCATAGTGGAATATAATGCTTGGATTTTATGAAATGTAAGATCAAAAGGCATCTCAATGCGTATCGGATTACTCATTCCCTTACCGGTGATTCTGCAGTTATCTTCATTTGATTCCATCAAGCACCTTGAGCTGCAAATGCACGTTTAAGGCTTCTAACTATCAGTGAGATTGGCATAGACTTGCGGTTTCGTCATGCTTTCTTCTTTAAATTACAAACTACAATTAGCTAAATCGCGTTTGTCGTGCACTTATTGGTGGCGTTGTCCTGTAATACGGAGGCTAGGTTAAGGTACGTAGATGGATCCGGGCATAGTTCACATGCGAGCTTTAACAATACCACAGCGTATCTCTAGTTCAAATTGTCGTTGGACATCTCAACACAAAAGGCAACAGATCTGCCGACTGTTCGAAAGGTATTCTAGCCTCTCAAGCTCTCAAAATGACGAGTTCACAGTGATCAAGTAAGGGACAACGCGCGAGCCGATACTGTCGTCCGCAATTCAGGTTTCTCTGCACTAACTCATATGCTATACTATTAGCAATTAGTTATCTATGATCGGTCTTTCATTCACTAGGCCTCACTCACTTTATATAGCTAACAATCAGCTAGAGTGCTAGACAATTAGCCATGACTCATCACACTCTTGTGTGTATCCTGTTGTCTCTGCTGCAGCTCTCTCCCCTTCCGCAGGCCGTTTCCTCTCTTTCTGTGGCTTCTTCACCCCCCCATAGCGCCAATAACGATCCTTGCAGAATTGGGAAAACTGTCCCAGCCCAGATTCCTCACCTCTCTGGCCGCGGTGCGACTGCGGCGACGCTGGGGCCTGAGGTTTTTTGGATGGGGCTTGAGAGCCCTCACTCAGGTCTTGAGGCTCTCGCTTGTTCTCAGCGGGGTTAAGAGACCTGCTTGGGTGATTAATGTGTTTCTGCGGCACCGATGTAGACGGGTGAGAAGTATTATGGGAACTATCAGAAGGTCGCGATAGTGTCTGCAAAGTGACGTTAAGGTCCGGAGATGTAGACGTTGTATAGTGCAGGATTCTACTGTTACCAAAGAGTGTCTCTACGCTAGAGTGTGCAGTACTGGCCCAGTCATCTTTGGATTCTCGGAATTTAGTCAAAGTTTCAACCACCTTCAGGTTTATCGGTAACGCTGGCTCTAGAACACGGTCGTCGTCAAACAGGGCCTCGTCAGCCGGTAGTGCGGTAGCCGCCCAGTCGTCTTGGGTTTCTCGGGTTTGGTTCATCAGCTCAATCAGCTCTTGTCTTGTCAAAAGCCGGGGATGCATGAAACTCATTCCTTGACCTAGAAGAGCAGAACTAGACCCGGCGTCTTTGAACATAGCTCCGGAAGCCATGGCGGAGAAAACAGTCAATCCGGTGTAGTCGATTTAGTGCGTAGGAATACCTGTGAATGAGGTTGTTGTAAGTGAAAGCTGTGTAGGGATTAGTTGTGTAACTCAGAAGAGATAGTTGGTGGTTATTTATGCTTGTAGTAAGGATGGACAAGTCGTTAAACAGAATTCTGAACAAGTATCGTATAGAAAGGGAACCTGGTGCTGGAGTGGTGGCATCTGCATGTTCATTCACCCTTTGTTCTATCATTGTTCGATCGTTTTCGCACCTTGCCAGCTTGTTGACGGCCGGTGGGGTCCCCTCATGGGTATTCTTGAAGCTTAAGCTAGCACATAAGCTGCTTAGAACTGAACACTGTCGCTCGTTATACAGCAGAGGATAATGCTGCGAGAAGTACCTAATTGAGTGAGATAATGGGGGCCGGTGGAAAGGTCCATGATAGGAGGCAACAAGACAGCACTAGGAATTTAGCGGGCCGCGAAACAATACTGTTCACGGTGTAAGTTGTTATAATAAATGCTACCAGCCAATGAAACCTCTAGCATTCTTCCTGACAATCTATCTAGTACGTACGCACCGGCAGAGTCATCCGAGTAAACGTCGTGCTCATGCCCTAGCATAGTAGTGGGTGAGTCTGCCTCAGGGTTTATGTATCCCTTGGTCTCTCTCTGTAAACAGTAGTCTCAGAACCTATGCGATTCTGCCTCTAAAGATTTTGTTTGGCAAAGAGATAACCGATAATGGGCGCCCTTAGAAAGCTTTCAGATAGCGTCAAAGTGAATTCCAAAGACAGGGGCTTTTCGACTTTGCAGGTAAGTGATAATAGTGGGCATACTGCATCGCATTAAGCTAGTTGCGTATCACTACGTGCATATTGTACGTAGTAGAAATAAAGGAGATTATTATAACAATCTGATTTGTTCCATCCAGGATCCTTGGCTAGCAAAAACAGTCATGTCCCGTGAGTGCGAGCCCGCAACAAAACGAACGGTTGAAATCACAAACAGTGAAAGAAGGGAAGTACAATAACCTCATGAGAAATAAGCACGTCCAGATATTCAATCTCAACCCTGCCCGCAGGACTGCTGGCGGCTCATGAGCCGTCTCGGACCAACAATCGGCTTGAGAGGCCAATTCTCATCGCCCTCGCTTCCGAGTTCCGCATAGACACGGTCCCAGGCCATATCCAGGCCCTTGGGCATCCGCCAGGCCCTGTCAGGGTGCCGGAGCCAGAGCCGGACGAGATGGCGCTGCGACTGGTCGCTGTCATCAAAAGCATCACGGCCATGCAGAACGGCGTGGTTGTTGATGAAGCGTATGTCTCCCTGCTTCATTGGGATCGACAACTGGTGCTTCAGTGCCATGAAGTGAACTGCATCGAGGGCCTCCGCTTGAGCTTCTGTGATGGGTGGAATTCCGGGGGTTCTTGGCGAGGCCGGTGCACCTGTTAAGAGGCGTCTGGAGAAGTTCATGATGACTTTGCCATCCTCGTAAAATAGCAGAGGGCGCTGATGGTAGGACGGGTCACGACCAAACCTGAAACACGGAGTAAGCATTGTGGTCGAGCCTTCAGCCGTCCATGCAATTATTATGAGACAACTCACGTGTCAAACGTCCAATTTCTCGCTGCCAGGGTGTGAATAATATCTGGTCTTGTGGCCGCGAGCTCATTGTACACCGTCCATGCCGACGCGATGATGCTGTTGCCGCCGCTCGTTGCACAGCTCTTCGTTTGCAGAGCCAGCACTTCACAAAAGACATCGGAGTGGAATGGCTGTGAATAGTTAACTTAGCACGAGCTGACGCTACGTTTGAGAGACCTCACTTACCTGTGCGACATTAGTGTAGACTGACTGTCGCAATACCTTGGGCACCGAGGGGTTGTTGGCATCCAGGATATGCACTAGAAAAAGGTCAGACATCAATGCCCAAAGGATTTCATGAACACCAATCCTACCTATCATGCTTCCGTCTTGGTCCTGTCTGCCCTGTTGAGGTGCCACGTGAGCCGACAAGCCGAGAAAGGCGATGGTGTCATAATCATCGGGGGCTGTAGGCGAGTCCAGGCCACGGATGATCACGAAGCCTTTCCCCTCGTGCAAGTCCTGGCTCATGCTATCCAAGTGGCTTGCCAGTGTTGGAAGTGGGAAGTTGCCTCGGTTAATGTCACGAACATGGAGAGCAAGACCTGCTTGAAATTAGAACGTCGCCATCCCTTCAAATTGCAAGATCAACATTACTCTTGAAGTTCTTGACAGCGTCATAGACCTCCTTCTTCTGGTTCTCATCCAAGGTGAAGATGAGGTCATCCTCTTTGTCAAAGGTGTCTGATGTCCAGGCAAGAGGGGAGTCAAGTGCTTCAGGCCAGCCCTTTGGGACTTTTTGGGGAGTATTAGGCAGCCCGCTTCGTGCTTGAGTTCGCTTCATGTACTTCTCATAGTTAGGGACCCAGCCAATATCGGCAGAACTCCCTTGGTCGTGGACAAAGGATGGCTCCTGCAAGAGGTACTTCCCCCTGAGCCCGTTGGGGAGATAGGGTCTCGCGGCGATGGGTGCAATGGTCGTCATATTGAAAAGCGATGGCCAGAACTTGGCACAGGAAAGAGAAGTAGCAAGTTTTGCGTTGGTAGGCTGCAATAGTCTATTTCTTGCCCGGTTGCCATCATCCCATATACGAAATATGCGACGCTCTTTATATACCCAAGGTGTCACCAACTCCACGGCCACTCAACATGCTGGACTGGATGAAGCTCCAGTAGGTTGTAGCAGAGGCTCGTCCAACCCATCTCCGCTTATGCTCGGCACAATGTTTCTGGATTGCACTTCCAAGACGGCTTATCCGCTTCTTTCAACTGCCGAATGTTGCCCCCCAAAGCCATATGCATGTGCCCGTCCGATATCACAGCAGATGCGCTCTTCAACCAATTGCCCAGAGAACCAACCCTCCTCAAGGTATTGGTAGATAGCTAGACGTACGCTGGTTGGCAAGCGCGGTTTTGTTGGACACGGATAGACGTAAGGCCTTACTTCCGAGGTTGAGGCTCTGGATCCAGGCTTGCTGCAGCCGCCTGCAGCCCCTGGGTGGGTGTGATTATTCTCATCTACCCTGCTACGAATCAATGGTACATGTCGACTTTTAGAGACTAGCGGTACCGATACCACTATCAACAGGCTGTGAAGTAATGCAGCTTAGCGATCAGATTGAGACTGTATCGTCTGGTTACCGGAACAGCATCTATATTAATGCACTATAACACTGATACGAGGAGTCTAATTTAATGCTAGAATACATCCAAGTCTTAGTTTCTCTTAAAAAGCTGTATTCTTATTTCCAGACAGTTACTATTTAGATAAGCTACTTAACTAATAAAAATGTATAGTTAGGTTTATATAATATGTAAACTACATATAATAGCCTTATGTTAAAAGATCACTACTACTTTAAATAAATATTAATCTTATTTCTTTAGACTGATTAGCTTTCTAAAGCCGGGCCTAGCTTATGCTTATTTATTATATACTGTGTAGTCGCTCTCCCTTACATTGCCCTGTTTTCATTTTCTAGGGCCTGATAATAAAAAAGACATGATCGTTCTTTCATAACTGCTATGAGAAAATTCACGCCTTGTCTTTTTAGACACAGTAGTCTAGAGTTCTATATACGCCTTCAATTCTTAGAATGGGCAATGAGAAAGCAAGGTCGCTTGCAACTCTATCAGTAATGGTCCCGTCTTACAACCTCTCAGTCCTTATAGCAAACTCTGTAGTTAGAGGCTTACATAGTAGGGTTAGTTATCTTGTCAACATTAACTACCTGTCGTAGTGGAGTTTTTACCTGATTGATGCTTTCAAGGTGGCCTACATCAGCGACTTCTCGATTCAGATGCGCATTTTCGACTCCGTAAGCAAAGCAATACTTGTGAGGCTCTTTCAATAGCAACCTTCCAGGTATTTATAGGTGCAATTGGTATGATGGATTCTCCGATTGGGGGTTTTCAATATCAGCCTCCTATTCCCCACCCCCAATCTCGCTGGCCAAGCCATCTTTGCCTGTAGGATGACGCGGCTGCGTCTTAATGAGACAATTATGTGACCTTGACACCTATATTCAAGACAAAAGCGGCTCGTTGCAGATATGCAGAATCCCCCGCCAGGTATTTCCCAGTCCCTCCAGCTGCAGTTAGACTCCGCTTCGGCATTGACAGGTGTTGAGCAGGATTCCCATTGCCTTTGATCCTTCTTTCGTAGCCGACGATCTGCAGCCTTGTTTGGTTCAACTTTTATCCGTTTTTTCCAACACCAGTGGTGCCACGCAAGAGAGTCAGGGTCACCCAGCCCTCAACAGAGTCGCAATAAATGTCACCGGTGGGAAGAAGTGGTAGGATACCACCTCGGGTAACAACATCCCCGAAGCAGCCGCCTCTATCCGACCCCACGAGGACATGCCTTGAGTCGAGCACACACACACGATAAACATGGGGTTGCGTTGGCGCCATGACTATTTGGTTCAGTCGCAGATCGTCCTCCTGATATTACCCATATCGCAGTTGCAATGGAGGCGTCTTGTAACAAGAACTCCAGCGCCGATACCGTTTGCATTATCACATGTTTTGGGGTTCTGCCTCTCTTCATCAGAGCTGGCGCGAGAAGGATTGACTCCCAACACCCCTTGCTCGGTAACTCGGTAACTCGCGTTATGGGCAAGTCTCAACGAGGCTCTACACCATCCTGGTCCAATGAGAGTGGAAAATGTTCTTGGCCGAAGTGTTTGCCGACAGAGAGAAAATCAGCGGGGGATCACCCACCCATCACCCATCCAGGACGTGGGAGGGTGTGAAGGTTGAGCTGTCAACATGCACCTGTGGTCGGCCCGAGCCTTGTTTTTCCATGTGGCTACACAACAGAACCTCGTGAACACCAGTGCAGTCCTTGATTAGCATGACACTGACCTGTCCAGTCTGCGCAGCCCCACTACCAATACTCCCTCATGCTGGTTGACAGCGGCAGAGCAAGTCTTATTTCCGTGACTGACAAGGCTTGATTACGAGAAAGAGAACGAAGCATTACGAGAAAGAGAACGAAGCTCGGAAATTGCCTCAAGGCGGTATTGTTCATGTAGTTACATTGCTGTAGTTTAGTTTGGTTAGAAATGCAAGTTGGAACCCATACATGTATCTGAAGTAGCACGAAGTAGAGATATCCCCTCCATGCTTGGTCAACGTATCTCTCTCATTCCACGTGTACGTTCAGCGGGCCGGGGATGTTCTGATCATGTCCATTTGCCGCTATACTTCTAGATAAGAGTACAAGTTTTTTCCCAATACGGAACATACACAGTCCCAATGCTTCAGAACACAATATCGTGGTCCTACTGAAAGTAAAGGAGAATCATTGCACAGAGTCTCGGCTCCGTTCTTGCACAGGACATGGACAAGTCAAGTGACATGTACAAACTTGATGCATTGGTTTTGGGTTATGAACAAAGCGATGAAAGTAAAATTGAGCGCCCTAAATCCAGATGCTATGAGAAAACATGCCAGGAGATGTTTGGCCGTCAATTCAGACGGTGGTATAGGGGAGACGTGGGAGATGCCTTCTGTGTAGGTACAAGCAATTGGGGGCTTATGGGCAAAATGGTTGGTTCTTGAGACACATGGACTTACGAAGTAGTTCTGAGTACGAATACTGCCGTTATGAACGGTGAATGTGACGCGGCATTGATTGCGCCTCGCCCGACCTTACGCCAACCTGTGACGATTGTGTCCGTTACGGTGCTCACTTCCTGATTAGATGGCCCCCAATGGCAGCTTGGATATCGAAGCTCATTTGAGGCTCGTGAGTCGTACTGTGCGAATCACGGTGCTCGTGCGAACTACACACGGACCTCATCATCTCGCTTGTCGCCGGCCAAAGACGGAAACTTCGGCTTTGTACCTCAACCCCGGACATGCCAAAGAATTTTCCCAAGTCTGCCGACCAGGACAACTACACTACAAAGGTGCCCTCAATGGGGATTCAAATGGGTTAAGACCGGACAGAAAAACCCTCCAGCCCCTCCCAGTTGACCCGTCGACAGCCTTTGCCGGAAGCCAAACAGGCCAGGACCTGCCTGATTGCGACCGGGAAAGGGGGCCAACGCCGCCAATATGTCGTCCTCATCGTGGTCGACGTGCCTGATGCGGCAGCTGGTCCAGCGCCAGTGGAGCATCGTCAGTGGTCTGCCAGTGTCCCGGTGCGAGGCGAGGCTGGCCAGCGGAGCCTTGCCTGCGATTGCGACTTCAGCCTCGTCCTTGCGGGTCAGCAACAGCTTCAACAGCTTCAACAGAGGGTTTGCGACGACGACATCGACGGCAACGACGAAAACCGCTGTGGGAAGCAGCTTGGCGTCGCCGTCTGCAGACCGGAGGACGAAGCCCCCGATTGCGATTGGTGCTCGGAGGTACGTTTTAGCGCCTCCTCCGTCGTCCGGAGTGCTACGGCGGGGCAGGCTCAGCTTGGTCGCAGCTTGTCATTGGGAACTTTTGCCCAAGTCATTGATTCATTGATTGAATTGACCCCGCGGTGGGCCAGGCGTCTTCCTCCCTTGCCTTGAGCTTCCGCCTCGCCAGCTCCTCTTATCACGTCACACTCCCACTTCCACTTCCACTTCCACTCCTACTTCCACTTCCTCCTACCACTATTAAATCATCTTCTTCATCTTCCTCTTGTCTCACGACTGCTCTTTCACGTTTCGCTGACCTTCAGAGCTTCAACAGCAGTCTCCTCCCCCATATCCCCCGCCGCTTCTGCTCCCATCGGGCCAGACTTGCCCGCAACGCCAACATGGATGACCGCGATGTCCTCCCCGACAATGTCAAGCCAACCCACTACTCGCTGTCCCTAAAGGACCTCGAGTTCAAGAATTGGACCTATCAAGGTACTGTCACGTATGTCACACTCTCTCAACCCAGACCGTCCCCGCTTCTTGAAACTGACCCCTCCTCCACAGCATCGACGCCGAAATCGTTAAGCCCACCAAGGAAATCGTCCTCAACACTCTCGAACTGAAGCTCTCCCACGCCAAGGTCACCGCCGAATCCAAGACTCTCGAGTCTACGACCATCGACTACAATGAGAAGGACCAGCGTGCCACCATCGTCTTCGACGAGGAGGTGCCCGTCTCCAGCAAGGCCGCCATTACCATTACCTTTGAAGGTGTCATGAACAACGAGATGGCCGGCTTCTACCGCAGCAAGTACAAGCCCACCGAGACACCCGCCCCCTCCGTTCCCCGCGACGATGAATGGCACTACATGCTCAGCACTCAATTCGAGGCTTGCGATGCTCGCCGTGCTTTCCCCTGCTTCGACGAGCCCAACTTGAAGGCTACCTTCGATCTGAATGTTGAGATCCCCGACGATCAGGTCGCCCTCAGTAACATGCCCGTCAAGGAGACTCGTCCTTCCAAGGATGGCTGGCAAGTCGTTTCCTTCGAGACCTCGCCCGTCATGAGCACCTATCTTCTAGCCTGGGCTATTGGCGACTTCGAGTACATCGAGGCTTTCACAGACCGCAAGTACAATGGCAAGCAGATCCCCGTTCGTGTCTATACCACTCGCGGCCTCAAGCAACAGGGTGATTGGGCTCTGCAGCACGCCCCCAAGATCATCGACTTCTTCTCTGAGATCTTCGACATCGACTATCCCCTTCCCAAGTCTGATCTCCTTGCTGTCCACGAATTCACTCATGGCGCCATGGAGAACTGGGGTCTTGTCACCTATCGCACTACCCAGGTCCTGTATGATGAGAAGTCCTCCGACCCCCGCTTCAAGAACTCGGTCGCCTACGTCGTCGCTCACGAGCTGGCCCACCAGTGGTTCGGCAACCTGGTCACTATGGACTGGTGGGATGAGCTGTGGCTCAACGAGGGCTTTGCTACCTGGGTCGGCTGGCACGCTGTCGATCACCTGCACCCCGACTGGCAGGTCTGGTCCCAGTTCGTCAACGAGGGCATGGAGTCCGCCTTCCGCCTTGACGGCATTCGTGCTAGCCACCCCATCCACGTTCCCGTCCGTGATGCTCTCGAAGTCAACCAGATCTTTGACTCTATCAGCTACTTGAAGGGCTGCTCAGCCATCCGCATGCTTGCCAACCACCTAGGTGTCGAAACCTTCCTGAAGGGTGTCTCCAGCTATCTCAAGGCCCATGCCTACGGAAACGCCAAGACCACCGCTCTGTGGTCTGCTCTCAGCGAGGCTTCGGGCAAGGATATTGACAAGCTCATGCACCCCTGGATTTCCAAGATTGGCCACCCCGTTGTGACAGTCTCTGAGAAGCCTGGTCAGATCTCTATCAAACAGTCTCGTTTCCTTTCGACCGGCGATGTTAAGCCTGAGGACGACACCACCACCTGGTGGGTACCCCTGGGTCTCGAGGGCAAGAAGGGTGAGGCTGGCATTGCCTCTCTATCCCTGACCAGCAAGGAGGACACGATTGAGGGAATCGACGACGATTTCTACAAGCTCAACAGCGGGGCCACCGGCTTCTTCCGTGTCAACTATCCCCCTGAGCGACTTGCTAAGCTGAGCAACCAGCTCGACAAGCTCACCACCGAGGACAAGATCTCCATCATCGGTTCCACCGCAGACCTTGCCTTTGCTGGTAATGGCACCACTCCCGCTCTGCTCACCTTCCTCCAGGGCTTCGGTAAAGAGACTCACACCCTCGTCTGGCGCCAAGTCCTCGACTCCATTGCCGGAGTCAAGTCCGTCTTCAACGAGGATGAGACCCTCAAGAAGGGCCTAGACCAGTTCACCCTAAAGCTCATTGACGAAAAGGTCAAGGAAGTTGGCTGGGAGTTCCCTGAAAACGAGGATTACCTCACTGGTATTCTCCGTAAGGAGCTCATTGGGAATGCGGTCGCCTGTGGACACCCTGCGTAAGATCTATCACCGCCCTTCCTGAGATTCGTGACTAACCCGAGCAGTATCGTCGAGGAAGCCTTCAAGCGATTCAACGCATGGGTCGAGGATCCCGAGGCCAACGCCATCAACCCGTCCTTACGCTCCGCCGTCTGGCGCGCCGCCATCACCAAGGAGCCTGCCCGCACCGTGGAGGTCCTCAAGAAGGAGTGGTTCAACACCAAGTCCATCGACGGAAAGCTTTTCTGTCTGGGCGTGCTTGGCGCCGTCAAGGATGCCGAGCTTCTGAAGACGGAGATCATTCCCTTCATCTTCAACCAGTCTCCCCCCTCCAACGCCGTCCCCAGCGGTGACATGCACGTGCTCGGCGCCTCTGTTGCAGTCAACATCATCGGTCGCCCCCTCCAGTGGGAGTTCATGAAGGCCAACTGGGACGCCGTCATCGCCAAGCTCGGCAACCCCGTCGTCGTCGACCGCTACATTAACATTAGTCTGAGCCGCTTCACCGACGTCGCGGTTGTCGACGACATCACGGAGTTCATGAAGGATAAGGACACCAAGGCCTTCGACCGAACCCTCGGCACCGTCGGCGATAAGATTCGTGGCCGCGCCGCCTACCGCAGCCGTGACTCTGCGGCCCTCAAGGAGTGGCTGGGCGCCCACGGCTACTTGTGACTGTGTAAATTATAAAGTTAAGAGGTGTTTATAGAGCAAAAGCGTGGTGGGCCGTGATGAAGGATCCATCTCCTTGTAGAGTTGGGCATTTGAACCAAACAATAGAGCTGGACATCGAATGTGATAGCAATGAGAAAGAACATGTGAATTTGTCATGTCATGGTCTGGCGACGACCTGTGATACTTCATGCCCCTGTGAGCACCTACCTATCCAAGGAGATCCCACTCCTATGGGTGGATCAAATCCAAAATTAGACTATGTACGCTTCCAATGGCATCTCTTCGTTTTAGCATTACTATTCCCTAAATATGTAAGACATCCACGTTATTTGAAATCCAGTCATACGAGGTAGTCCTAAAATCATCACTCAAAATGTCATTCGCATCAGCCGACTTGAACCACATGAGCTCCTTGCTGTCCTTCCACTCGGGCCAGTTGGCGTACTTGGTGACGCCCTGGTTGGGATCGAGGTTGTACAGGAAATTGAAGTAGTAGGTGCGGATGCTGCGCATGGCGTTGTTGGGCACCAGGCCGAAGATGACCTGGAGGATGTCGGAGGCGTGCAGGGTGCCCAGGGTCGGGGTGCCGTAGTCGTAGCTGGCCAGGTAGGACCACGCGGGGACGTCTGGGTTGGCGTCGGCGGCGTTTTGCAGGAAGAGGCGGCGGGTCAGGGTGAAGACGAGGTCTCCCAAGATGGCGGCGCGGCGCTTGAAGCCTGGGAAGACCTCGTTGAGGATGCCAGTGCGGAAGGGGCTGCCGGCGCTGAGGGCGGTGGAGTAGGTGTTGACGAGGGCGGTGAGCTCAGCAGTGGTGGCGTCGTCGAAGAAGTACTCCTTGAGGTAGCTGACGAGGCCGCTGGTGGTGGTCAGGTTCGGCTGGAAGAGCGCGAACAGCGTGCCCTCGTCTTCTTGGTCGCCGTTTATCATGGGCACGGCGTGGTACTGGCCAGTCTTGATGAGGACCTCTGGGCTATCGACAAGTACTTTGCCGTCTGGCCGAGGCAGGTAGGAGAGGGCGAGAGCACTGTAGGACAGGAGTCCCGGAACAGAGTTGGCTGCTTCGAGGAAGTCCTCATACTCCAGGCCACGGAGGCACTCAAGCGTGTCGGCGGCAGCAGAGCAACCGGCGTTCTTGACGACGGTGTCATATATATCTTGGCCTTTGGGACCGTCTACAGGGCCTGCGGGAACAACACTGCCCGAGTTCATGATGGCGCCGCGGAACAGTGGCTTGCCGTTATAGTTGGCGTCACCACCGTAGAGGACCATCTGATCAAGCACAGAGATGGCACCCGCCGACTCGCCCCAGATAGTGACCTTGTCAGGATCACCACCAAAGGACGCAATGTTATCGGCGACCCACTCCAATCCCAAGCGCTGGTCCAAGAGCCCCAGGTTTGCGCTGCCGTCTGCAAGGATCTCGGCGCCAGGCATGAAGCCGAAACCGGCAACGCGATAGTTGACAGCCACGAATATGAAGGGCTGATCCTGGCCAATGCCGGTACCGAGCAGGTTGCTGCCATCGTACATGGCAGGACTCCCTAGCTCGAAGCCACCGCCAAAGATATACAATAGCACTGGCAAGTCATCACCTGTCTTGGTGCCTTCAGGTCGTTGGACATTAATGGTGAGGCAATCCTCTTGCCCGGTGACTGCCTGGAGTAATGGGATGCTCAGGAAGTCGGCCAAGAACTCAGTGATAACATCCTCAGCTCCTGTAGAGAAGAACATCTGAGGGCAGGAGGGGCCAAGAGGGTCCGTAGCGTCAAAGGTTCCAAGGCTCGTAGAAAGCTTTTGGGGGGGTTTGAGACGCAGGGAGCCCGTGGGAGGGTCGGCAAACGGGATGCCCTTGAAGGACTCGACACCGGAGAGACTGAGGCCGACGACGGTACCGGAGGGCACAGCGACGGTGACTTTGGCAGCACGCTCTTGAATAGTACCATCGGCTTCGGGATCCGCAGCAGGAACCGGCGCCGGGGCAGCAAAAACCTGGGCGACAAGCCCGAGACCGAAGAAGAGGTCATGGCACTTCATTTTGAAAGTGAGGAGAGGTGTCGGACACCAAGCTCAAAATTCGCGTAGAAGAGAGGGGAGTAATCAGTTAAAAACTAAGCAACTCCACAGCCGAGTTGCCGTGTAAGTGAGGGAGTTGAACCACCGAGGAGGAGGAGATGAGTGCTAGAGAGAGCGATGAGGGATGAGACTGTCGGTGAGACGTTCTGCAAGCTTTTGAGGGACGGGAGGCGGGTCCAATTTGAGTCTCTCACCACCCGGCCGCAGTCTCAAGCACGGCATCGCCCCATAAGTGAGGCCGTTATGACAAGAGTTCCCCTCATCCCAACGAGGCCACCGCCACGGCTCCTCGGACAGTCCCCGCAGGCGCCCGGAGCCGTCGAAACGGGAAACCACGACCGCGATGCCAGAGGCAGAAGACAGTTCAGTCGGAGCATTGAGCCCCAAACAAGCGTCCACGCCCGACGTCGAACCCCCGGGCCCGCGGCGGAGGACTTCCCCACGGGCTTCGAACGGGCTTCGTCGGCGGGGTCGGATGCGGGAGAAGGCTTGGAGAACAGCACATGTTAAGACGAAGCCGTGCGGATGGCTGGAGGGAGAGGGGGTTCGGCCTCGGCAGTCGTGGAGAGAGCTGCGGAACAATGCGTGTGCGGTGATGCGAAGCCGACGGGAGCGCACATCATGGCTGCTTTGGGTGTCGATAGCGGTGTCGTCGTGGAGGGACGGCGGGCGGCGTCACTCGTCGAGGCGTGGTGGAGGGCGGTCGAGGGCGGTCGACGACGATCAGCTGGATGTGAAGGAGGTTTGGTTTGCTCAAAGAGAAATGGTGTGTGTGGTGTGTGTGGTGTGTGTGTGTGGGTGAGTGGGTTCTTTTCCTTGGACGAGGAAGCATCCATGCCCGATATCTTCCTTATTCCGAAGGCTGAGTAAGTTGTTAAAGAGCCCTGACCCTTGCGCCTTCCTCCTGCGGAGGTAAAGTGGTGAACGTGCCGCGCTTGCCATTTTAGGTATCTAGTACGGTGGGCTTGGGCGCTAGAACACGTACTAGGTTTATACTAGGTTTATTCTGAAGAAATCCGGGGTAACATGGCAGTTCAGTCCCCATTTCACACAAGTCGAGAATAAGTAGCATAGCATGCTGGAGGGGACATCTACCATAGTGCGATGGTATCTACAAACGAGCAACTTGCAAAGGACAGCAGAGAGAGAACAACCCGATTCCTATTCCCCACGGGGATGCCACAGTCCGAGTTCCTCACAGCTCAGAGACAAAAGGTCAGTCAGCCAGCGCGCCCATCTTGCGCTTCCATTGCTGCCATCCTTCCCCGTCCCGCGCTAACTACCGGACCTCTCCCCCCCGTCTAGACCCTTCCGACGGTTGTCGTGGTATGGACATCATCTAGCGCCAATACTCTTCTTCCCTACCTACTTATTCGCATACGCACGCCTTTTTGGCAATCCCCGTCTCCACCACCACCACCGCCCTCCACCCACCCTCACCCTCCGAACTAGGCAACGCCCTCGCTGCCCACGACACGAGACGCACCCGCCGTTACCATCCAACGTACAACAACCCGCTCCACCTCTGCACTTTGCAGGCAGAAAAAGCATCCACGAAGTCGTGTCTTTTTAGGAACAACGCACGTGGGAGTCCCCCCCCCGCTCTCGTTCCGACAGGACGACGAGTCGCTGGAGGGTCGGCGATAATGCAACCTGCCAGAAATGTTGGCCAGGCTGAGGACGGACCCTGTTGGAACGGTTGAGCGGGGTTGTGAGATCATTTTCTGTGGGCATGGGTCAAGACAGATCCCTCCAAGTTATCTACCCCGGACCAGGGCCTCGGTTATACCCGGATATCTTCCCGTAGGTGGTTGACAAGGCCAAAGCTACGGTCGGTACTGTAAGTGGCCAAGGTGTTACAAATGTCATCTCTGTTCATCATCCATCGTATGTGTAATAGTAGTCGACGACAACCCATCCCTCAAGATATCGAACCACAAGCCAGCTATGTACGCATTCTATCGTGTTCCCGTCCCGTATGTTGTATCCGTATGCCCGTACCTCATGTTTCCGACTTCCATACCATTTACCGAAGAGTCCCGTCGCGCCGTACCGTGCAAGATGTGTGCCTGTGAGGCCCTGGTCTTGATGCAGACCGTAATATCCGTCTCAGAAACAAAATCATACCCTGTCATGAGAAGCCCCGAGCTATGAGCAAGTGCTGCAAGCAGAACCTTTTCGCCACCGGTGTCGGGGTCTTACACCACCACCCCCACCGGGGATCCCTCGCTCAGGCAGCGCTTCTTCGCGCTCAGCGAAGGCTCGTCGCCCTCGCCCGAGTCCGAGTCAAAGCTGCCGTTGAGAACCTCAGACAAGACCTCGCGCTTCCGCTTTCCGCCATCCGGCTTCTCGGGGTCCTTCTCCCACGTCTCGATCTCCTCCGGGTCAAACTGCCCAACGACGTCATGTCCCAACGCCTTACCGAGTCGTTCTCGCAGGCCCAAAATGGGCCAAATAGGTACTCGTGCATACTCGATCTTGATGCCAGAACCTTCAGCGTCCTCGTCATCATGTGGCGCCTTGAACGGGTCGTGGAACTTCTCCAAGAACTCCTTCGTCACATACGCCGTGTACACGATAAAGTCAGAGGTGTCCGTGTCGTGTGTCAAGATCCTCAACGCGACATCCTTGAAGTTGGGGCTTGGTGGGATCTCCCGTTTAGACGTCATCGGCGAGTCTCTCCGGGACGAAGGAGCTGGCGTCGGGTAGAAATGCTTCTGTGCCATGGCCAGAAAGATGCCCACAAAGTGCGCGTCCTGGTCAGAGTTGGCCGGCACCAGCAGCCTCGCTCTGAGCTGCTGCAGACGGTACACCGGCTCGTTCCAACTCTTCCCTGGGCCTGGCGCAATGCGGAAAAGGTTTCGTCGAATATTGGCAAGTTGACTCTTTCCGAGGTAGCATACCATCGGTAGGTTAGCTGGGGTTTGCGACGGAGTGCTGGGGTGTGTGGAGGCGTTGAAGGAATCGGCTGGCCGCGTCGAGACGGAGCGAAAGGAGGAGTACGACGACTTGTTCTCGTCCGAGGGGAAGTTCCACATGATCTGCGCGCGCACTGCATCTCGATAGACACGGCCACCAAAGTACAAATGCAGCTCGGGTAGGTACTGAGGTCTGCTGAAGGGTTGCGGCCACAGCGTCTTGAGGACCGTCTTGACAGCGTTGGAGCAGACTATCGGGTGCATCGCGTCGGGTAGCAGGATATGGGTAAGAGAGTCGCTGAGGGTCATGATGGTTTGCGACGGTCGCAAGTGGCCCTTGCAAGGTGGCGAGCCAGGCAGCGCAACGGGCTTTGGGGTATCGCAACGGGGCAGTTCTTCCCATCGCGCTCCGAGGAGCTGAGCGTGCTGGTCGGTCCAGCAGATGGGGCGCACGAAGAGCGACGTGCCGGCGTGTTGATGGAACAAGTCGTAGAGGGAACCTTTGGCTGGTCGGTGAACGCGACGTCGCGGCCGCTGTTTGGGGGACGCGACCGGAGCCTGGGTTGTCGCCGGAGTTGAGTCGGGGGATGAGTCGGGGGGCGAGTCGGGGGGCGAGCCGCTGCCAAAGGACGAGCGGGACGTCGCCATCTCTACCAAGCCGCGCAGCTGACGGACGAAGCTGCTGTTACCAAAGAGTCTGGGTGCGAGTAGGTCAGCAGTCAGTAAGGCGAGGCAGAGCGAAGCGAATGCAAGGTAGATGCGAGACGAGGCTGCGGGATGTTGGCGAAGGGAAGAGGGCGCGTGGTACGCGATGAGTGTGCGTGAAGAGCAGTAATGGCCATGGGCGTGGGCACTGACTCAAAGGCAAGCATAGATTGGCTGCTTGATGTTGCCTCCCTGAATCTTGTCTCTGCCTGGATGTCTTTGGCTTTGTCTTTCGTTGTTCCTGGCTGTTGTAATTAACAACCCGCTCGGTCGTGACGCGCCTGGGGCGATCCCTGTTGATATCCGGATCCAAGCTTTGGACTAGCGGCTGGCACGGACTTTGCAGCTGCTGCCAGGGCGAAAAAAGAAGAAAAAAGCAAAGGGCGTCAGGCGAAAGGGACACTTCCTGCCAAAGAGACGCAAATTCCAAAGGCAACCGAGTCGAAATAAATATAAATAAAAAAAAGGATTTAAGAAGAGGAGGGCGACGGGGAGTTTAATAGGGACCGTGCAGCTGAGGCCCCGTTCCCGTCTCAAGGCAGACGGCCACCTTCGCTTTTTTCTTCTTTTTTCCTCGCTTTTTTTCCTCGTGCATCTCCCGTGGGCGGGCGGCAAAAGTACCCCGAATCCCCAATGCCCAGCTGCCAAAGCCGCAGGGGGTTTTAAAATTACCCGATTCAGACGCTGGCTCCACCGGGGCCCGAGGGAAAAAGCGCGACCTGGCACGCTTCGTCGCGGGTGGAACCGGCGCGACACCGAAGCGTGCTCACGTGAGCGTGCGCTGGATTAGGCAGCCACGCAACCACGCTTCGGGGGGGCCAGAAAGGTGGGCCTCAGCTGTGACTAAGACGCAGGCAGCGGCGTGGCGCAGCGCCTCATCACCGCCACCGTGGGTACTTTATCTACGTTTCCCACCAACCCACTTTTGGATGCTGCTGTGGCCTGAAATCAAGGACGACGCCGCTTCGCCTCTCCGTAAGGCATCAACTTCTCCTGCCAGCCTCGCGGCCCCACACCCCATTGACAACAGCTTCGTAAAGCTGCAGCCCCGCCAGTGACGAGCGCATCCCAACTGTCGGCGCCGACTCGAATACCTCCTCCCACAGAACAGCTTCACGGTGCGGTTTTCGCCATACGCTGTTCAAGATGCCGGTATGCTCGCTCAACCAATTCCATCCATGCACCCATCCACATCCACCGCCTCCCTCCCTTCCCTCTACCTGCTCCCGTGCCGTCCGCTGCTCCTGGCTCCGCAACCCCCGATGTCAAGCCACGACTCCCTCGGAAGCCACCACAGCTAACCACCCGCTCTCCCTCTCTCTCTCCAGGCATACAACTCCGTCTTCAACTCCGACCCCAACGTCCCCCGCCTGGTCGGCAACTTCCCCCTCCTCCCGCTCCGCACCAAGACCCGCGGCCCGGCCTACGCCCTCCCGCCGCCGTCGCCGCCGCTCCCGGCCTTCGAGTCGCCCGACCCGGACAGCGAGAGCTATGACATCCTCGACGAGGTCCTCGCCCTCTTCCGCGCCAACACCTTCTTCCGCAACTTCGAGATCCAGGGCCCCGCCGATCGCCTCCTCGTCTATGGCATCTGGTTCGTCAGCGACTGCTTGACCAAGATCCGGCCCCAAGCTACCGCCCGCGACGCCCAGAAGGACGTCATGAACCTGGCCCTCGACCTCAACTTTTCCATCCCCGGCGACCCCGGCTGGCCTCTCAACCAGGTGCGTTTGCTTGCCTTCCCTTCAGTTACGGTAATGGTAGGGTCAGAACCCAGGTTGCTGACATGCTGCAATAGATGTACGAGCCCCCTCGGGACAGGCAAGAAGCCGAGCAGCTCAAGCAGTATCTATCGCAGGTCCGACAGGAGCTTGCCGTGCGGTTACTAGCCAGGGTATATGAGGAGAGCGAGTCCAAACCCAGCAAGTGGTGGCTGAGCTTCACCAAGAGAAAGTTCATGGGCAAATCGCTGTAGACGATGAGACGGTGGCGTTGCTAGAAGACTGCCCATGATGCGAAACGCGAAGAGCCGGCACAAAACACAAACATTCATCTTCATATCAAGGTTCACGTTGCTTTCTTGTCATCTTTCCAGTCTTCTGAGAACGGAGTTGGCGCTGGTCCTAGTCTATCCAGGGGTATCATGGTGTGCTGTCCTGACTTACTGTGCACACGTCCAAGAGGGTCATTCTCCAAGACACTCCTAGCCATTACGTTTGAAAACAACTGCCATCCCTAAGAAGTCTCCATCTTTCTCCTCTTAAACTTGCCCCTCGCTTCAATCTTGCCCTCTACTGGAACCGCCCGCCACCCCGTGAGCAGGAACCCATCCGCGCCGCCCCGACCCATCATGATCGGGTGTGTCCGCCCCGGGAGCACTTGCCATCGCCTTGCGCGGCTACTCTGGATAGAGACGCCGAGAAGCAGCGTCGGGTTGAGGGGGAACTCGGGCGTACCCTCCCACCGCTCGAGCTCCTCGGCCGTCTTGCCTTCGATCTCGGGCGACTCGTTCGTCACCCACGCAGCGCGTCGGGCCACGCTGAAGCAGTCGGCCAGCTGCGTCAGGGGCTCGATTGTCGGCGAGTAGATGGCGACCGGGGCGCCGCCCGCGAGGAGCGGAATGGTGGTCTTCATGATGGAGACGGGGTCCATCGTGCTGGCGACGGCGAGGCCGGAGAAACCGCCCGCGCGAGTCGTGTCCACCACATGGCGAATCCGCGCCCATCTCCGTCGCTTGCGGTGGTAGTTGCCGCGACGATTCGTCTTCCACGAGGCAAGTTCCTCGGGCGTCGCCTCTGGGGGGTTGTTGACGTAGGCTTCGTCCTCTTCGGGCGCGAGGAGCTGGAGCCATGAGATGGGCATGAGGTTAGTGGCGAGCGGATGGTAGGGGTAAGGTTGGTTAGGGTTGGTGTCGTCGTAGTCAAAGTACTTGAGGAGGACGAGGTTCGGCTGCGAGTTGCTGTGGATGAGGGTCATGGTGTTTTTTGAAACGTAGCGGACGTCGAAGTCGCTTTTTCGCGGATGCTTCTTCTTATGTTGCGTCTGTAGCGGGGGAGCGTCCGGCGTTTCGGAAGCATCTTGTGGCTGCCCTTCTCGCGATTCTGCCTTCGCTGCGGTGCTTGGCTCTGTCGGGGCCGGTCCCGACGTCTCCTCGACCTCCTCCTCTGGCTTTCGATGAAGGATGTCCATCCTCTCCGCCATGGCAGCAACCAAGAGGCCGCCGGTGTCATCCACCACCAACCACCGCCCTCCCTGCGACCCATCGGCCTCGGCACAGGGTACGCCGCCGAAGTGGACATCGGCCCAGCACCCTGCCAGCGCCATCAGCTCCGGCCTCATCTCCATGATCTTGGCGGAATCGCGCTCCTCGAGCAGCCACTGCCCGAGCTGGGGCACGTCCAGCGGCAGGACGGCGAAGCGGCGGATGTACTTCTTCGTCTTCAGCAGCTTGTACTTGGCGAGCGAGTACGCCGTCTTCTGGTCGATGGCCGTGTGCGAGAGCAGCAGCTTCGCGATCAGCTCCTTGCCGGCCGAGGCGCCCTTGCGCTTGAGCTCCTCGATCTCCTCGGTGGCCAGGGTCTGGCGCGCGGTGTCGTCGATGATCTCGCGGTTGGACCGGACCAGGACCCGGCCGCTCTCGTCCACGAGCGCGAGCTCCTCCCCGTCGGCCGGGACGATGACGTCTTCTCCTCCCTCGGGGGCGTCCGTGGTGGTGTCGGCCAAGATGTCGGCGTTGAGCTCCCGGGCGGAGACGACGCGGAGCCGGGAGAAGGTCTCGCCCTCTCGCTTATCCTGGACCTCGTAGGTGAGGTGGAACGGGCGGTCGAGGATGAGGTTGGTCGGGAACGAGCCATACTTGCCCAGCGAAATGGTCCTGAATCGCGGATTGGTTCAGAGGCTGCCGGCGCATGGGAAGTGGGCGACTTACGTGTTGGGCACCACCTGCAAGATGCGCATGGTCTCGTTGGGAAGCCGCAAGGCCACCCATTGATTGGGCTGGACCGCTTCTCGAGACATTTCGGGCTGGTTGTTGGGTGAATCTGCGTTTGCGATCCAGCCAAGATGGAAAAAACTAAAGAGGCGTCTCACCTCGGTGAGCCCCGCCATTGTTCCCCACATTCACCGTTCACCGTGGTGACCAATCAAGGTACCAGGGACTTATTTATCTACACCTTGGCTTCTCTTCCAATGGTCCATCTTGACATAATTGCTATCGTATTCTTTCTTTTCCTGAGTACAAACCGGACTTCGTAACAGATAGTCTACAGTAACTTCGGATCTCAACCTAGGCATACGCCGATAACAGCCAGTCCGGCAAAAGCGCCATCTAGTTCACTACTACACAGGTCCGCCTAAAAGAGCACTAAATAAGACCTATCGGATAGTCTCCCTCCCGAATTATCATGACTATGCTGTCCCGGCAAATGTTGATCCTGTTCTAAGAGAGACGGTGCGCCTCCCTTTCCACCGACCTTTGGGATCGTGCGGGACGTGCAAATAGACCCCACAATCCGAACCAGGCGTACAACGTCATGCTGAGGGTGCCGAAGATGAAGAACGGCACGAGAGAATACGTGAAAAGATCTATAAAAGGAAAAAAAGGAAAAAAGGTCAGCCAGTCTTCTCCCTTGGTTCGCCCACGTTGCACACTCACAGACGTAGCCACCCGATCGCTTTACCACGTTGAACAGCTCATTGCGCATGATCCTTTCCGCGCCCTCCTCCCACTTCCAGGGCCCCACCATCCGGAACTTGGTGTTGAAGTTGGATCCCATTGCCCAGGTGAAGAAGACCTTCCAGCCCTTTTTCATCACGTGTGTGATGATCGGCGCGGCACCCATGTCCAGTGCCAGCTGGTACGCATAGCTCTCGTGGTCCACTGCTCGCTTGCTGTTGAAGAAGTCATAGCCGTGGGAGGCGTGGATCTCGTAGTCCAGATCGTACGGAGCCAAGGCGTTGGCATCAAGAGTCCTTGGGACTTCATTGGGATACTGGTTCTGGATAAGACGTAGGACCCAGAACTGGGCTTGGAGCTCGGCGAGAGGGGGGATCGCACCTAGAGCCCGGTTAGTTGAACCTGTCAAGGTGGTGGATGGGCGACTTACCAATTGCTGGTCGAACGAAGCCAATAAACCCCAGCGTCACTTCCCTCTGCTTGTAGACGCCTCGGACATTGGCATGAGCAACGTTTGGATAGTCGCTGTCTAAGAAAGGAAAGGCTCGTTTATAGCCAGTTGCGAAGACAACAACGTCGGGTTTGATCCGGCTTTCTGTAAGGGTTTGCTTTTCGGTGCAGGTTCTTTTGGGGAAGTTCATGTAGCCTTGTTCATCAATACCCTCAGGCCAAATATGAACGTCGATCTTCCTCCCACCAGTTTCTTTGATTGGGACGTTCATAAACCAGGCTCGAAGGCGGTTGGACCAGGTCTTGGGGCGATGACCAACATTCATGTAGGGAAGCGCTCGATCGGACTTGCACAGAAGAACTAAGATGGTCAGGATCTCGTGTCAAATCAGCTAGAATCAATACATACTGGAGTCCGTGTATCTTCGCCCCTGGCTCATCTGACCAACCCACTGATCAGGGCCCTCTTCGGTGCCCGAGATCAGCCAGTGCATGTTCTTGATCCATCGGTCATAGTAAGTCCATAGAAGCTGGCTGCGCTGCAGGGCGGGATGGACGTAAGCGGTGTCGAACAAGCTAGCCACGGAGGCATCGACGGGCTTGTTGGGGACAGACGTATCTTTTCTCAAGCGACCCATAACCTTGGGGATTGGGATTATCTGCAAAGTGAGCACGAGCACGTGAGAAGAGTGCCGGGTTGACTTGACTCACTTTGGGTGCGCAAAAGAAGCCATCTCGGTGGCAGAGAGTAACCGACTTCGTGGGAGACGTGACGGCAAGGTGGGCGAGGTCCATGCCAGTTTCTCCAGCCCCCATTATGACAACGTTGGTGCCATTCCCAAACTGGGTGCGGTCCTTGATCTGCGAAGAGTGAAGGACTGTTGCGATTCGCTCTATCCCGGGAATGGCTGGGATGGCTGGAGTGATGTTGATCCCAGAACAGACAGCAACCGCATCGCAGCTCCATATAGATTCCCCGTCTTCCTTTGTAACGGTCACAATGTGTCCGCGCCCATCTGGCCCGCGGCGGACGTTCCCGACCTTGGTCTGGCATTCGATCCGAGGCCAGAGGTTGAAGGTCGTGGCGTAGTCTCTGAGGTACTGGACATAGACCTGAGGAGTCACGAAATCGGCAGCCTCTCCCGGAAGACGAAAGTCGGAGAAGGCCGTGAGATACTTGGAAGAGACAAGCTGTCGCGCCGTGTTAGCAGGAACCGGAATGCTCACGCAGAAGCCTTCGGACAGCCCACTTGCCTCGGCGTCTTCGTATGTGCGGTAGACAAAGGTGCCCCCAATCTCGGACTCTGCCTCAAAGAGACGGACGTCGATTGGCGGGATGGGGAAGTATTTGTGAGCTTCGGCGAGGAACTTGAGAGTTGCCAGGCCGGCGGGACCTCCGCCAATGACTGCGACCTTCATGGCGTCTCCGAGGCCCGACATTCACGCAGGATGATATGGGTGAGATGTGAAGAAGTTGATTTGGGGGTTTGGGGGTTTGGCTTAGGG
The DNA here is from genome assembly GCA_019137255.1 of Corinectria fuckeliana. Classification (NCBI taxonomy): domain Eukaryota; kingdom Fungi; phylum Ascomycota; class Sordariomycetes; order Hypocreales; family Nectriaceae; genus Corinectria; species Corinectria fuckeliana. Next base: position 58,936 of record WPDH01000151.1, on the reverse strand, counting down.
AGAAGAAGGCACAGAAGAATGTGAACTTGTGTAAAGTGGTTAGGCAGGGAGCCGAGGAGCAGTCAGCACAACAACTACAGTGAATCACTGAACGTGTGACGCAAGTTGCAGGCAGCTGTGCTCGGCTTCTCCTTTCTATTCTGAAGAGCAATAATGAAAGAAGCCCTGTGTTATTTGGCCGTGATTCAGTGAGGCCGAACACGCCTCCCCATCATCCGACCCCTGTGGCCTCGTCCCGCACCTCGACGTGTCCATGGCAAACACGGGACGGCGAAGACGAAACAAGTAGCCGAGTCGCCACGCACGACGGTGACGCCTTCTACATTCCACTCCGCTGTCTTCGTCTTTATCGTTATCTGCATCAACCTAGTCATCTTCACTAATCGTGGTTCTGCTTTGCAGCTGAGTCCTTTTAGAACTTCAGCCGGCCGGCATCATCAACCTGCGGTGCCCCTAGCGGCCATCTCGGGTCAGAGGATAGCAAGCATATTCGGAATCTGAATCAATACAAACAGCATGCTCCCGCGTTCTTTATTGGATTTCAGGTCCCGCTGGTTGTTTGTTGGCCCAGGGTATTTACTGTAGGGGTTCTTGCAGGACGACCCTTACGAGCTGATTGCCTTACTGTAAGTGCACTCACTCCCCCAAACACGACTGCTGCCAGCACTGCCCACCCCATTGTTATTTGCACCTTACATCGACAGCGTCCAGCTTCAACAGAAGACCGAGTGTAGAGTCCAGCGAAACACGGCACCAGAAATCATCCGCACCGGAACATCTGCCATCATCTTGGCGTTTGTCCCATCGGCCCGGATGTTGGTTACACCGTCCGAGCCGTCATCTAAGTCGGACGAGGGGCTCGCCCACCACTGTACTTCGTACGACACAAGCAATCCTGCCAACCTGTGCTCGCTCACGTCAGTCAGTTGTCACAGACAGCTCATTCGCCTCGTGTCACCTGAAGCATGTCTCCCAGACGGCCCGACCCCCAACCTCCGGCTCGGTCTAGGCTTTGCGCCCGCTCCCTCGTTGCCGTGCCGCCGCACCATCGCGATGCACTCATTCCCGACGCGTCCTTGTTGCCAAACTCCCGCCTTGCGCATCCGACCTTAACCTTCCTCCTCCGCAGCCGGAACGGCAGTTGTGTTTCTTTCGAAGATGGAAACTCAGTCACTTGCAGAAGCATTGGAAATGGGAGGCCGGCCAACCCCCCCGCTCTCGACGACTCTTGATAGTGTTTGGCAATGCCATTCGCGATAGACGTCCCCAATCCCCGTGCTTCATCTGCAACAGCGAGATTAATTTCGGCCCCGGGAAGCTTCAGGTCCCGCGCATAGCCGTGGGATTTTCATGATAGTTCTCGAGACTTGTCAGATCAACGATGGTGCTTGAGTCTACTGGGGAACTTGTTTCCACCTCCGCTTCCCAACATCCTATGCTACCCATACACTCACTATTCAGCTTCTTCAGAGGTGGCCAGCCGCAATTGCGGATTTCCTCTTGCCATCTTGCATCAAAACCTGGCTTTAACTGCTATCCCCGGCGGGCAGAGACGACTTCTTGCTCGCCCTCTCAAGGCTCTAGATTGAGTTGGTCTCCATCATCATCCAAGACCAATTCAAGTTCATCCCCGCATAACCTCTCGCGACAAGCTTCCCCCCTCAATCATCCTGCACCCGAACCTTGAGTCTCCCTTGCGTGCAAGATAGTGTTTCTCCAGCCTCCTTACTGAGGAGATGGACGACTCTATGACAACCTCAGGGGAGCTTTGTTGTTGACGACGATGGGTACAAAAGGCCCAGGATGCACCGCGATATTATCCTCATCAAACCAAATCACCTTCAACATACATTCGTTTACCTCGTCTCTCGTTCCGAGGAGCAAAGATGAAGACGTCTCTCTTCTGCGCAGTTCAAGGCGCGCTCGGGGCTCTCGCCTACGAGTCGCTGTCCCACTTCAAGTTCGACGATAGCAAGCGTGGCGGATGCCACACCCTCGACGGATGCGGCAAAGCCGGCAAGGGAAACTGGGTTCCTGACCCAAACACCATCCGCTTCCCTGGCGATGGCTCCCATCACGGTGGTTCCCATCGCGGTCGCTCCTGGGACCTTTGCCTCGGCAACTCTCACTGCCACCCCAAGGATGCCCTCGGCAAGGTCTACTTCGACTTCAAGGATGACGGTCTCGTCGTCGACTTTGGCCACATCGACCGCTACAAGTATGAAGATGTCATCGTCCACGTCCAGAAGGAGGCGCCTCCCACCGACCAGTCGCCTGCCTACACTATCGAGGGCGGCCATTGCATCCCCAAGAAGGACTGCAAGGAGGTCAAGTGCCACGTCCCGTACTTCTCACTGACCAATGGCGGCTCCTTCAAGGAGATGTGCCCTCTCCACGGCGGGGGATCCTGGATCTACTACATCCAGATCAAGGCCACCATCTCCTACGGCCACAAGAAGTACGAGCTCTACAGCCGTGGCATCAAGTCCGATGTCTGCTGGTTCGACCTCACCTACTGCTGCACCGAGTGCCCCGACTGCAAGAAGGAGTATGTTGACCTACCCCATCTTGTCATATCCGCCATCATAGACTGACCCTTCTGCTAGGTGCCATGGCAAGCCTTGCAAGCTGGATCACAAGCCGCACAACCCGTAAGTTCACCGCACTGCCAGCAGCTTGGATGGACCACGAACTAATGCCCTCGATAGCTGCCGCGGAAAGGATTGCCACCACGGCCACCAGGAGCACTACGGGTACCACAACAAGAAGGACCTCGAGGAGCGCGAGTACGTCGACTATGGCCACCACGATCATCACCACAAGTGTCACCACAAGGAATGTCACGACAAGCACCATGACCACCACCACAAGTGCCACGACAAGGGATGCCACCGCCACGACCACCACGAGCACCACAACCACCACGACCACCATGACCACCACCACGACTACCACCATGACCACCACGAGCACCACAACAACCACAACCACCACAAGTGCCACAAGGGATGCCACGGCCACGGTCACCATGACCACCACAACTATGACCACCACGACTATTACCCCAAGCGAGACCCCGCTGCGCTTGAGCTTGAGGCTCGTGATCCTTTCACCTACCACAAGCACAACGATCACCACGTGCACCACTATAGTCAAAACCACCACGTGTATCATCTCAACGGTAAGGCCGCCAACAAGGAGGCGGGCAAGAAAGAAACCAAGACCAAGGCCAAGACCAAGACCACGAAGAGGAATGAGGAGCGGGACAAGTACTTCAACGGCAAGAAGCTGGAGTGCCATGGCAAGCTGGTTTCTACCTACGGCGTCGATGGCCACCACACGTACAGCCTGGCTGAGCTCGCCCACACCACCCACCCCCACACCTGCCACGACAACTGCGGGAGCTACCTGAAGTACTGCCACTCGGAGCTCAAGCACGGCGTTTCCGGCTGCCTCAAGAGCAAGGACGACGAGAAGACGTTCGGCAAGTTCTACATCGAGCTCGAGCAGAACGGCCACCGCGAGACCGACATCGTCGTGGCGGTCGAGATCGAGGACCACCACAAGTACGTGGCGACCGAGGTGGCCGTCTTCGTCGGCTGCGACGGCGGCTGCGACGGCCACCACCAGCCCAACATCTGCATCCCGCACACCTACCAAACCTTTGCGGTCGAGGAGAAGGGCCTGGAGAACTTCGCCGTCGCCATCAGGGACGACTACAAGTGCCACGGCGACTACTTCATCGCCATCCACGTCGAGGTCTGCCTCGAGGGCGACCGCCACCGCTGCCACACCTGCAAGGGCCGTGTCTACTAAGCTCGGCGGTTTTTGCTTTCCCCACAGGAAGCGAAGCGCGCAGGCGGCGCGCACAAAAGAGTCTGGCCTTGGAAGGGTTCCTGCTGTCTGGTCTCTCGTAGGCTACGGCAGCGCATAAGACGCAGAAGGGATACAAGTACCAATTCATCTTCTCAGATAGTCAATCCTTAATAAAAGTACTGTTTTCCCCTATGTTGTTTGCCTCCATGTGAATTCAGACTCTCGACTCTTAAACATCCGGTGAAGCGACTCATCATCAGCATGGAAATAGCAAATGCAACGGGCCCTAACCAAGCTTACTCGCCCTTAACCTACATAGCCTATACAAATTCCCATGTTTACTAACCCGAATCACACTGATGGGTGTGTGTCACTATGATCTATGAGGGATGTAAAGCATGGACTTGACCTTGAATCCAAGGCCTGAATTGGCTGGAACCAGGACGGTAGCTAGAGGCTGGCTTAGTAGAGGCACTTCCACATGCTTCACGATGCGACTTACGTGTTGTTGAAGACCATGAACCATGACTCCAAAAGTCCGAAGTCACCTCCAAGAACTCGGCCGGCGAATCCGGCCGAGATGAAGAGATTGCTACAAGGAAACAGGCGGCTGATTCTGCTAATCGGATCTTGGCTATCAGAAAGAAAGAGCCAGATCGATGGTTCGCAGATACGTCCTCTTAGCTTTGTCTGTCGGCTTAGCAACTGCTTCTCCTTGACACTTCCCACAATCAAGTAAGTAGCAAGCATCTTTGAGACTGCAGTAGTCAAGTTATACATATGAAGTGGAAGTTATTATCAGAATAGCTCCATATCATGTATTGCCGTATTGTTACGCAATGCAACTTGGGAATCAGTTGCGAGGATGTCTCACCAAGAAGACTGACTACCTGTAATCAGCTCCCTTGATAGTGATAGATTCCGGACTTTCCTTCAAGCACAACACAAACCGTCACGTGATGATTTGTCTGGTCTGGTGGTCTAGCGGTATGATTCTCGCTTAGGGTACACCCTACAGCACAGCTTGCGAGAGGTCCCGGGTTCAATCCCCGGCCAGACCCATTCTTTTGATCTTTTTGCTATTTCTTTCCTAAATACCGAGTAATGAAGAGAAAGAAAGTATTGTTCTAGCCTGGTTGGTACTCGTTCATTAACATTCCTCCCAATTTTCCGTTTGTCATTTACAAATCAGGAACTCTTCCGGGCAAAGTGCCTCCCTCAGCTGCTGTAGTGATCATCTGGAATTCACGGTTCTTACTCTTTTTCCCTAGCACCTCCATGATAACAACGAGTCCAACATATATCACATCACCGCTCTCCTTGAAGAAAGTGACAAGACAACCAGTATGGCAGAACAGGTTAGATTAGACAGTCTACATCACTCATGCAGATCTAATCGAGCGAGGCGTCGTTATGTTTGGATGAAACCTGGGTCCATCTTGCCCCTTCCACCCAGCCCTACATAGTCCCAAACACTCAAGCAGTAATGCCTTTGAGGAGAAGGCACCAACAAACACTCAAGCATCACCAGTACTATGTATCCTTTTTGCCGGTATCCTTGTCACCAGCATTCCCATCCTTACCCCTAGATTCCTCACCACCGCCAGAATCCTTGTCTCCGGCATCCTCATCCTCATCCTCATCTCCGGCCTGCTTCCAATCGATAGCCCAGTCCTTGATGCCAATCAGCCGCACCGCCGCCGGCTGGAAGTTGACGTCGTCGTGGTAGTTCTGGTCCCACCACGGCGCGTCCGCCCCCGTCTTCAGCCGGGGCAGCGGCGGCCGGCCGTACCACCACAGCTTGTCGACGCCCGGCGTGTCGGCGCCGCGCTCGAACTCGCAGATGCGGCTCCCGGCCCACCCGCGGCCGTACGACCGGTCCCGGTCGCCGCCGGCGTACGCCCACGCCACCGTGAACGGGTCGCAGTGGTCCGGCCGGTCCAGCAGCCGCTCGACGAAGCGGAACTCGCGCCGCGAGCACGGCTGCGCCGTCTTGGCGAACGAGCACGCGTAGGCGACGGCGTGGCCCCGCCGCGCCACCGAGATGTGCGCGCCCCGCCGCGGCAGCTTCCAGTACTGGCAGTAGTCGCCGAGGCTCTTGCGCGCCTCCTGGTAGTCGCGCTCGTCCTGGGCCGTGCGGTTGAGCTGCGGCTCGTTGAAGACGCAGTCCCAGTTCTTGATGTCCAGGGGCAGCTGGCCCCTGTCGCCGGGCTGCTTGTGGCTGGGGAGGCGGGGAGGGCGCATGTTGGCGATGACGTCGTAGTCGTGCGGCTTCTGGCCGCCGTGGTGGTGCCAGCTGGGGATCACGTACTTGCTGTCCTTGTCCTCCGCCGTGCCGTCTGAGAAGGGCGAGGCGCGCTTGACGATGGGTTGCGCCGTGGCGTCGTCGTCCGGGAGCGTGACGTGGTAGATGCCGTCGGGGAGATGGCGCGGGAAGACCCAAGCAGTGCAGAGGGAAGAAAGGCCGAGGGCGATAGGGACCATCACCAACTTCATCATGGGCAGATGTCAAACGGCATACACGTCGGATTAGAGAGGAAACTCACCGACATGACTGAAAGGTCATGAGCTCTTATACCGAGGGCGACCTACCCCCCCTTGAAAACTTTGACTGCAGTCCCGACACCGTGATGGTCTGTAGCAATACCAATGATATATAGTTCAGTGCTCGTATGGCTCACCATTGATTGACCTCCTCGCTCATGTAACTCAAACGCGGAGGCTTGTATCGTATTCTAATGCAAAATCCTCCTCTCAAAGAGAATCACCGCTGACTGATATATCAATGAACCCCATGCAATACCCATCTACCCATATAGTCCGTCCTACCCCATGAGCCGTCAGACAAGGGGACCAGTCCCGGTCGGCAATGCCCAATCGCAGACATCTCGTCTCCTCTCGTCCCGTCAATTCATTCCAAAGCAGAAATTCCAAAGCAAAACCCCGGGCCAGATCGGCCTCGATGAACCTGTACGCCATGCAAACAGCCAGGAAAGTCGAGCAGCACCTTCCCAGAACCCAATCAAATCCCAAATGAAACGCGGACCTCCCAGCTCTCATGTTCCCATTATCCTCGTCATTCGACCTTCTCGTTTACTTCCGTATGAAAACGCCTCTGCGAACCTCGCCGTCCTTCTATGTCGCCATGTCTTCTTGCTCAACCTTGGTGGAAACCGCATCCCACCATACGCTGTGTGCAGCCCGGTCGACAGATCCAACCCTGTCTAGCAGGTCGGAAATCTGCCGCACCTTGTCCACAAACTCGGACAGTCCGAGGCTCGCGAGCTTCTCGCCGGCATTGTTGGCGGCCTTGACCTTTTCGCTGGCCGACCCGGGCGCAAGGCGGGCGAGGATGTTGCCTCGCAGCCGGGTGAGCAGGAGACGCAGAACGGGTTCCCGAGGCTCAGTGCCCTCGAGCGCCATCTCCTGGCTGGCGGTCAAGACCTTGGTCACGAGTGCCCGCAGATGGGCCTTGGTCGCCGTCGGCATCGACCTCCCCGACTCCAGCGCGGCCATGGTGCCATCCACCGACGCCTTCAGCGGGTGCTCGGCTTCCAGCACCGTCATGATGCGGGACGCCTCAGTCTTCCACGAGGACCGGACATCCCGCTTCAGCAGGTTCTTGCACTGGAGCAGAACTGCGCCAACCGTGGTGATGCGCTGGATCATAGTCGAGACCTGGCGGATACGAGACCGGTCTAGGCGCAGCATTTCTGGAATATCTTCTACCGTGGCAGGTGACAGCCTGGTAAAGACGTCCACAAGCATCTGCGCGTAGAATCGTCCAGCCGTCGGTCGCAGCCTAGGATGGTTGATACCATCGGGGTCCCGCTTCTGGACTTCGGCCATGACCTTGGCGCGAGCCGATCGCCAGGCCGCCTCTGCAGCCGCCAGGCCCATGTTGCCCTTCTCGACGTCTTCAGAAAATCTCTTGGCCTCGTACTGAGCGGCTGATTCGATGAGCTGCGGAGCTGCGATCCTCATAAGATAGTTGATGTAGTCCGACAGCATGACATCGATAAACCCGTTCAGCGCCTCGACCCGGTCAATGATGTTGCCGTCTGCAAGCTTGTTCTGGGCCAGGTCCTTGACTTCCTCGTCACGGAACGGGGCGCACAGCTTGGGCAGCAACGACGCCATGGCCGAGAAGAATTTCTCATAGGAGAAGTTGCCGAGAACGTACTGCCGCTGCGCCAGCTCGGGGTCCAGAATCTCTCCGATGAGGTTGTACATCGAGTTGCCGGGTTTCAGAAGCCGCTGCAGCTTATCCTTGATGTTCCCAGCCATGAGGATGAAGAAACGGAAGTTGGCCTCATTGTCGCTATCATTCATGTTGGCCCTCATCTGCGTGTACAGGGGCATGGAGAGCTCTGCCTGCTGCGCCTGGTACTCCTCGGCAGGGATTTGGTATTCCTTGTTAATGGCCAGCTCGTGCACAACCACCCGGTTGTCAGGCAGCAGTCCGTTCAGGCCCGTCTTGGCCGCAGGCCGCTTCGACTGGCTCCTGCTAGCTGGCGTGGGAGGCGGCGTAAGCGTCTGCGAGTCCGGCGAGACGAGGCTGTCTGCCGTATCAGACGCTTCGCTAGGTGCACTCTCGGCCACGCGAGGCTTCGTATCGCCAGTGCGCTTCTTGGTGCGGCGGGACTTCCTGGCCTCGGCGACGGCATCGAAGATGAGCTTCTTGCCCTTCTCCTGGCCCGCCAGCTGCTTAATTCGCACGATAAGCATCAGCTGGTTCTCCTGGATGCTATTCCTGTAAAGCGTAGTCGCGGCATCGTCGGTTGTGTTCTTGACCGTCTGGAAGATGGCATCCAGTTCCACAAACTGCATAAGCATCACTTCAATCAGCGCATTTGAGTCTCGCGACTTCCATGCAATAAAGGCGTTGTAAAAGGTGGCGTAGGCTTCCGGGAGCGTCTTCTTAAGTGCCGGCGGCATGGTGTATCGATTTGCGGATGTCAAGCGGGCGAGAATGTTCTCAAAGGAGATGAGGACGTCTCGCGCCTTGCCAACAAGATCTTGCAACTGGGGGTTGGCCAGATCCGTCGAGGGCAGTCGGTGAGTAGAAAGAGCAGCAGCCACTTCCTGATCCTCATTGTCGTTCTTGTTGCTAAGAACCTGGTTTGGGTGGCCCAGAATGAGAAAGGCGCTGAGGAAGGTACGAATAGCCGCCATCTCGCCAACAGAGCCCGGGTTTCCTTCGTCAAGTCCACAGGTCCGGAGGAGCCGTGCGGTGATGAGCAAGACCTTCTCCTTCGCCAAGAGCTCGACGACGGTGTCAAAGTTGGTGTCTCTGATGCCGTCGACAGTCAGGCCCAGGTTGGTGAACTCCTGTATCGTCTTCTTCCTCAGACATCCACGCCACCAGCCCTGGATGCGCGCGGCGGCCTCGTCGTGGGTCAATTTGCGGGCTTCTCGCTCGATGACCTGGGGCATGACCTCAATGGGCTTTCTCGCCATGACGCTCTGGCCGCGGCTGCGCCTGGTGGCGTTCTTGGCTCGCAGCTCTTCCCTCCTCTTCTCGGCTTCGGCCATTCTGTCCTCGATCTGGGCCTTCATCTTGATGAGTTCCTGCTCACGCTTCTCCTTCATGAACTCGGCCACCTGCTTGGCTTTCTTGACCTCCTCGGCACAACTGGCGACAATCTCCGCCAAGTTACGCTCCCTGGCCTGCTGAGCGGCCAGGGCCCTCTCTTCGGAATGGGTGGTGTCGCGGTAGCTGGCCTTGGCGAGGGCGGCACGGAGACGGACCTTTTCGGCATGGGCGGCTCGATCGGCGAGTCGAGCCTTTCGGTCTTCGAGGAAGGAGGCCCGTCGAAGATGTTGTGCGACATGCTTGCTCTGTTCGCCGTCGCCGCGATGGGTGGAGGGCTGGATGGACGAGCAGCGGGACTGGGCGGAGGAGATGGAGTTGCGGCGCGACGAGGCTGCCGAGTCCCTGCGGCGGGCAGTCGAGGGGCGGTAGAAGCGGGCGGCGATGCGAGGAGGGGGCATGTAGATCCTCACGTCGTGTCCGTCGTGCCCGTCGTCGTCTTCGGGCGGAGGCATGGTGAGATCGAGGTCGGCGTCCATGGAATCGTCCGAAGGCGCGTCATTGGACTCGTCCATGTTGCGCGAGGGCTCTGTGAGGTTGAGGTCGAGGTCGGGATGGCGCATCGTGTCGGAGGCTGGCGTCATTGCAGCTTTGGTAGGCAGTAGGTACGTAGAGATGGTTTAGATGGGAAGGAGGGATTTCAAACGAAAGGATGAGCAGCCGGGAAGAGCGAGAGGGCTTCTCGTGATGGGCACGAGGTCGAAGTCGAGGTCGAGGTCGAGGTCGACGCCCGGCTGGCTTCAAGGTATGCGCACAATGCTTTGTGGCGTGAAGCGGATGGATGTAGAGGTAGAACAGAGAGCGGGTGGGAGAGCGCTGAAGAGGCCCCAAAGTCAGGCTGGATTAGTGGGAGGGCCCGGGGGATGAATCAGCACCTGGCGCGGAAGACAATCCCAACGCCCGCTAAAAAGGTGGCCCGTCGGAAGCCGGTCGAGGCGAAAGGAAGACTCTCCACAGCGAAGAATGGAAAGAGAGGGCGGCAGGAAGTGGCAGCAGTTGGGGTTGAAACGAAACACAGGTATAAAGAGCCTGGATGAGATGGAGATGATTGATGACGACGATTGAGAAAGCAAATAAGTACGCGGGGGGGGACGGGGGCAAATAAAGATAGATGATGGTGCAGGATGCGGAGGCAAGACGCAAGCAGACGCAAACAGTTGCAGACAGACGCAGACAGACGCAGACAGACGCAGACAGACAAGCAGGGAATCCCCGACCACCGTTGAAAAGGTGGCAAAGGCTTATCGCTACATAGGTAGAAGGTAAGTATTAAGTGATGTGGCCCATAGACTAATGATACGCAGTGACTGGCAGGATGCTACGCCGTGATTGATGACAGTCGTTCACCAAGGAGTTGTAAACAAGCATCCCTTACCCTCCCCCCCTTGGCCACCTTGAAACCGTAGACTTGACCCGCCAAGAATATCTACTAGACTAGACTATGTATGTACCAAGTTCAGCCCAGACAGGAAACGGGCTGGAGTGGAGTAGGAAAGCTGGGGCAGAAAAACGCGATTAGACAGAAGGTTCCAGCTTCATGGGCCGTTTCTTGCGCTTGCATAACAGGATTTCTTGCAGGGTCGGGATGGACGTTTTTAGACTGTTTCGCAGCCTTGCGTAGATAGGTCTACCATGTTCATGCATTGAACAGCAGTACGTACGTACTACTTATGTAGCGACCCTTCACTAACACCTAGAACTGGCATCCATCTCGCATCTAGATACCTGCTCAAGTGCCTAGGTTACGGCTTGTGAGCCCGCCCTGCTGCAAGCCGTAAGGAGGATTACGAATCTCAACTCGAATCCTCAATTCTCTGTTTACAGCAATTCTTTCGCTTGGACCCTCAACTACCTACTATGTAACCTACCTTTGCAAGGGATATATACCTGAGACTGGCAGGAAACATGCTAAACTCTCAAGGGGGCCTTGACCTGGCTCGGCTCGCTCCAGGCGCTGGGCCAAACGGGCATGTAATTATTTATTCACGATACCTTACCAAGCGAGAGGTACTTCATACCTGAGTCTTGCTTAAGTACCCACCAACACACAACCACAACACCGCCGGCAACGTCATCCAAATCACAAGGCGGCACGTCGCCGAATGCAGCCACCCGTCCACTCAACCGAGTCACCCCCTCGCTTCATGCCTCCCGTCTTCTGCACACTCACTCGTCATCTCCGGACCACTGGGAACTCGTCACATGTCCCCGCTGATGACGCCCTTCCCTGCTGAGATGGTGCATCAACGCTCACCATCCCCGCTGACCAATTGCCTGCCTGCAAAGTACGAATTGCTTGGCCGCGGCAAGCTCGGCGCCTCCTTCAATGCGCCCGGGATTGAGGCCTCGTGACCTGCCTCTGCAGGAATGGACTATCCTCTCTACGGACGGCGTGAAAGCCACGAGATAATGCGCGTGCATAGAGCGGCCGCGACAGTCATGAATCATACACAACCACACCACCATGCGTTTCCTCGCCCAGAGATGCATCTTAGCCATGTTGCTAATAATAAGAATGGCTGGTGTGTACGCCAATGGGCTTCTTTTTCTTCTCAACTAGGCTCCCCCCTTCCGGGATCCATTCCCTCCCGTCCTCGTTTATTCTACTGTACAAGTCAACGCGACTGCAAATATTGCAAACATGAAATCGCGACGCTCTTATGCTTTTTGCACCCCGATGATGGCATCGCATGCTCCCCCGAAGAGTATCCCCGCGAATACCATCTAAAGGCGTTCACAAATGCACAACCCTATCCTATTAAAAACGCCGAGTCACTCCTTGCCCTGACCAGGCCCTGCCGTTGCCCGACCAGTCACCGATGCAGGTTTGCTCCATATGCTTGCTTTGCTTTGTTTTCGCTTCGTGGGATCTCCATGTATCGTCCCAAACGTCATATATCATCATCGTGGCCCCCGTCTCAGCAGCGAGGCTGCTGGAGGCTCCCGCTTCTCATCCTACCGTTCGAGGCGCTCGCCCCACGGTCGTTGATTCTCGTTGCCCACTCCAATATCGTTTCATAGCAAAGCACAAACTGCCGCAGGCTCTGTACCATGCTCAGTCGCTGCTCTCTAAAGTCCTCCACTGTCCCTTCGATGAGGTCCACGGTTTCGTCGTGCACCCAGCTCGTGTCCAGTGACGGCGTGCCCCGCGGACTTGGCTTCTCTGTGCTTGCTCTCCGCCCCATCGTGTCAACGCGAATCATCTTTGGGTTCCTGGGTGATGCGTCGCCTCCGTCATCTCCCATCAAGACGTCTCCTTCGGTATCGCGGCCCTTTGACGCAACTGCCCTGGCCTGCCGCTGCCGCTTCATCATATCAATCACACTATCCACGGTGCAGAATGCTCCTGTGCGGCCGCATCCCGCAGAGCAATGAACCAGCATCGGCCGGGCCCGAGCGTCCAACTCAGGTTCGTCGTACCAAGTGATTGGGGCGTGCTCCGCAGGTGACCTCTTGGATCCCATAACTAATGTCGTCTCGACCGGAAGGGCAGATCGCTGCATCACATTGGCCAGCTCCACCAGCGCCAAAAGGTGAGACGGCTGGGCTGGCGTTCCAAAGTCCGGCCACGAAGGAAAGTGCAGATGTGTGATCTCTCGGATGGGATCGAAAGGGTGCGCCGCGTGCGAAAGTGCAAACTTTCGCACAATGACATAGGGGACGTCTGTCTGGCCCTGCGGCTTCGGGGTCGGCGTTGCAGAATCCAGAGTGGTTGTAGTGTTGGCGCGTCTCCGGCCCTGTTCTCCGGTTGTAGCTGATGAGGGCGTGGCATGCGAATCCACCCTGTGCTTGTCGATATCCAACGACACTTTCTTCTCGGATAAGGGCTTCAGCCTAATTGCACCAAAGTCTCTTGCTTTCCAGTAAGGATGGCACTTGAGCTGTCCGCCTTCCGATTCAGCAGTCAACATGACAATAACACGCACATCCTGCTCCCAGATGACAGACCAAAAGTCCTGCGAAGACGTCAACACATTGTCCTTGTCCAGTAGATACGTACATTTTAGACTCACCTCGAAAGTAGCAGGCAGAGGGCCCTGGGTAGCAATGTATCGCTTGTTGCTTCTCGATGCCTTGAGATGGCTGGCATTGACGTAGTCGCATGATCCTGTCGGCTTCTCCTGCAACTTGACTCTTGCGTGCTCAAAGGGCAAAATATCTTTGTATCGATTCTTGACTCCCTTCTCGACACCACAGAGCTGGACCTGATTCTGCTTGTTGTTGTTGTTGGGGTTGAAAGCGGCATAGGCGGCCCTCATGCGGGATTGTTCGTCGACCTCAATGTGCAAGAACTTGTCTGATACCTTCTTCCCGTGATCAGGCTGGGACGCGGCTTCGCGGAGCCATCGAGGTAGCGAAGGGGACTCGAGAGCTGTAGGTCGCGAAACATCCAACTGACCAACACCATCCGCAAGATCCATGTTCTGTCGAATGTTGGAGAAAAAGGGGTTCGAGGCGTCTTTGTTAGCTGTGGGGAGCATCACGCCTCCGATGACTGGGGCAAACGCTCCTGGGCCTGCACCGCCGAATCCTCCCGAGGATCGCATTGCCGATTTACAGTCGACAAGTTCCGGGAACTGCTGCTGAAAAGAGTTGAAGCCTCCTCGAAGAATGCAAATGCCACCAGTGTAGCCCTCGTTGGTGAACTTTTTGAGCATGTTCTGAGCGGTGACGGCATCGCGCTTATCGGAGGAGTGTGCGTCATAGACGATGATGGAGTCCATCTCTCGCCACCTTTCAAACCTTTCCCTCTCAGGTCCGCTTTGGAAAGTCTGTTGCAGCTTTTGGATGTTGAAAGTAGCCCGCTTGAGCAGTGTAGTAGGAATACAGAGGTTTAACGCCCCCTCGATCCTGGAATTCGCGTAATTTTGCGACGATCGGATATCGAGAAGGAGCAGCCGATCCTGGCCGGAATTTCGAATCATGTCTCGCAATTGTGCACCTGTGATCATAGCTGGCTGACCGGGCTCGTTGGACGTAGGCAGAGTTTCGGCACGATTCAAGCCCCCAAATTTGGGAGAGGGAGGGTCAATCTTGTGCTCCATGATGGACAACCTGGGATCTCGGTCCTCGGACCGGGTCAAGGTTGTGCGCTGTGAGGGAACATCCATCAAACCCGGCGACTCGAATCGCACGGTATTGGCAAGCAAGGGAGGTAGAATGGACGATTCGGAGTTGCGCTTCGAATCCGAGGACACATAGGCCGAATCTTGCATGCTATCCTCGTCGGTATCCATTCTGCTCATGGGTCGCTCTTTAGTAGCAGTCATAGTGCGCCCAAAGGGTGATTCCGCACCCATCTCGCTGTTGAGGGTATGCCATCTCTTGGCTCGTGGTCGAACAGGAGTGACAGCGACCGCGGGCTGGCCGTAGTAGCTCGTGGAAAGAGCAAAAGAACTGCCGCGGTTCAAATCGGCCTGTCTCTTGAAGGCCTCGAACTCAGGGTTCGCATCGAGGGGGACTGACTTAGGGATAGCGGCGGCGAACGACTTTACGGACGACGACGGGCTCCAGTTCTCCCTGGGCAGGCCAGAAGAGGCCTCTCGTGGATCGTTGTTCGCTTCGACAGCGAGGCCAAAGTAATTCGGGCTCGGGGCTCGAACATCGGGGACAGCCCGTGGAGAGAGCTTGGGCGGGAGGGACTGGCCCACGGAGTAGGGCAATCGAGGCGAGGCGATGGGCGTTGAGGACTTGGTCTGCTTGTTGGAGGGTCGCAGAGATTGAGAGAGCGAGTGTGAGTGCGAGTGCGAATGGTGGTGGGGATGAGGGTGAGATTGAGCGCCCGGAGTGGCAGCAGGCCGAGCAGGCGTCTTCATGGTGTAATAGAGAGGAGTCCGGTCGCCAGTCCTGTATTCATGCATAGCGATGTTGGCGGAGTCGAGACCGACGTCATCTGAATCGAGGAGGTTCGGGTACGAAGTCGGCGAGAGAGACTCATAGAGACATGATGGTGGGACAATGTTTTGCGAAAAGATGGAGAATATAGATTGAATCCAAGAAATTAGCGAGGATGGAAAATAGAAGATGGAGAGTCGAGAAAGGTGAGTTGAGGGTGAAGGGCCGTTCAACTAAAGGTCGATGAGAGAGACGTGAGATGAGAGACGGGGATCGATGGATGAGATGTGGGTGAAGAGAAAGTAAGGGTACTTCGTAAGTCGCCGGTAGCGGGGTCTTGAATCGCTGGAGAAGCCTTGGGGCAGATGAGCTAAGGGCAGTTTTCAGTGGGAGAGGGGGGTATTTTAATGGGCATTAGGGGCGTTAAGGGAGGGGGGGTCCAGGGGAGCCGGGGGTGCACTTGACGGTGGCCGAATTAGAACAGTGACGTGACGAGACAGACGGTGACGGTGACGGTGCCAAGACGGGGCGGGATGGGGGACGGGGGCGCAGGAGGGTTGCAAGTTGCTCTCCAGGGGTTTACCACCACCACCACCGCCTTTGGACCCTTGGGACTCCGAGGAACGGGTAGGCCAGGGCTGATTTGAGGTGGCGGAGGAGGCGAATCAATGGTCAGGAACTTTGAGCATTGAGGAACCGTCGGGTCGGAGGCGATGGGCGATGGGCAACGGACAATGAGCGAGCGCGATGGCGATGGCGATGGCGGTGGCGTCTGACAGACGATGACGCGGTGGAGACTCTGAATGCTGAGAACGCTTTCGAATGGAAGGGAAATTCTTGAGTTCAGCTCTCTTTCTTTCCCCTTCCCTTTGTCTACATGTTTCTCTCTCTCTCTCTCTCTATCTACCTCCCTCTACCCAACAAACCCAGAGCTTGCTTTGTAACCGAGTCAGAAAGACCCGATCGGTCAAAGAGACGGGAAACGGCCAATCATCGCCGCCACGTCTCCCGGTTGCGTGACATCTCGACTAATACCGTAAAGACCCCCAAGAAGAAAGTGGCCGAACGGAGCGGGAGCGAGAAGACGGTGAGGGCGTGTAACGGGCGTCACGAAAAGGGGTGTGCGGAGTCTGAACGGACAAGAAGGCCGTGACCGCGCGCGTGGGGCTGCCAGGGTTGCTAGGTTAATGCTTGGTTTCAACGCTGATTCTGGTCTCTAGAGCGACTACCGGGCCTCTAGACTCAAGTGGGAGGATTGCTGGACCTAGGACTCACTCACACCACGACTTGTTCCCTCCCGCTTCTTCGCCTTCGAGATTGGCAGCTTGGCAAGCCTAAAGAAGGAAGCCCAAATTTAGGGTCCAGGTTGTACAAAGCATGTAAGCATCGGCCAGGAAGCAAACAGCTATGTAGGGAATTAGCGGGGCGCGCGGGGGGGGGGATAAGTTAGGGGATCAATCAGAATTCCATGTCGAGAACGCATCTCATCTGATCCAGCGTAGGATTGGGAAATGTGTCTGTTCTGATGATGCATCATCTCAAGGAGTCAAGGAGGAGTCTTTGTTATGCATGTGCTTCTCGGCTCTTTTACTGCTTGCTACGACTACGAAGCGCACACGCAACTCTCCCTCTCTAGTCAGTGAGCCCCCTCGCTGCCTCGACCGCCCAGGAGTGATGATGGTGACGTGCTTTAGGTTCTCGTTCTGGTTTCTCGGTCTCCAAGCCCACCGCAAGCCAGCTTGCCAGCCCAGCGATCCCCGGTGAGGACGGTAGCCTGTAGGACTGCCGCCTTGGCCCCGGAGCTGACCCTTGGGGGACCTCTGGGCGTAGATTAGTGTATCGGGCTACACACAATAGACAGAGAATGGGGTGATGAGGCTGCTGGTGCTTGGTCGCGTGCAGTAAGGATCGTCATTCGTCAACTCGCGCACCGTCGGGACCGGCCCGGGAGACCTGCTTGGTGGTGAGACAGCTGAGAGTGTGAGGTTTTGTGAGTGCGACGTTGGGGAGACGGGGGTGGAACTCGTGCCTGCGAACTCATCACGCTCGTTCCCCTGGCCTAGTTAGATTGGTTGGCTTTTGAAGAGGATGCAGTGTAACGCACCCCGAATACTTAGGCATAGATAGGTATCCGGAGGAGGATGGGGCGAGGGATAAGAGAAATTATGGAAGTCACGTTGTGGGCGCGTTGTGATGTACAGTGCTCCGAGGGATGAATAACTACTTAGTAGGTAAGTTAGAAAGGGTGGTGGAAGACAGATGATGGGGGGGATGCGCAGATGGCTCACAGCGCTCATCAATCTGCCGTTCTTTCTATTCGCATTGCATTAATTTGGCAGGTTGTGTGTTCCTATTCGTCACCATGCCAGCAGAGTAATACCTACCACTCGAAGGGTAGCAGCATTATTAGAAGCAATCTTCCAGAGCAGCACCGCACACTACAGTGCACCACCCCCTGCAAACTGCCCCTGCAACTGGGCTCCTTCTGGGCTGGGTTTGGTTAGGGCCGTCCACCATCGTCATTGAGGCGTCAGGGTCCACCACCGATGCAACAGAAGCCCGTGGCCGTGGTCGGGTCTTCGCCTTTTCGACGGGGGGCCAGACCCTGTAGCCTATAGCAGCGAGGAACCTAGCTCTCCTTCGGACCCGTGGCCAATCAGGGGCGCGGGTGGCGCCCTCCCCCAACGTCACCGGCCCGCAGCTTGTCAACCACCACCACCACTAACGAAGCAAGCCCGCGCAACCACGGGCTTTTGCAACTTTGCACTTTGCAAACTTCCGGCCCCAACTGTGCAAACAACAATTTGCTCCTCGTCCCGCTTCTGCCTCAATCCGGACAATCGAGGTCGAAACCCGAGCCATCTGCCCATTCCCCCCACCCCTTCCCCCCCTCTGTCCACCCCACCCTCCCACCATCAATCACATAGCATTTGTACTGCCCCGGAACCCGGAGCGCAGCCGGGCCCGGCGGAGCTCTCTTCCTTCAGACTGAATCCATCGTCGCCTGCGTCTCTCCCGCTCTGCCTCCATGATTGCCCTCATCTCCGTGGGCAAGCTGCGGCTGGCTGCTGCAAAGCGAAAACAAAGCGTAAGAAAGGGGGCGGATTGCCGCGCCTGGGATTTGGTGGAACTCAGTCTGGACTGGACCATGGGATGGGGGGCGCGGCATGACGTAGCAGCTGAGACTCTGGCTGCTTTCTGGCCCGGGAGGCGTTCCCAAGCAAGCAGCCATTTGCTGTCACAGCACAGCTCTCCGCCTCAAACTCTCCCAACCTCTATTTCCTCCTCAGATGTGCGGCCTTTTTGTTACCGTACCGCGCACTGCACTCCGTACAATAATCAATAATCACCGGGATACAGAGGTTCATTCGTTGCTCTGGTAATACCACCTGTGCTATGGGCAGTGCGCCTCCTGATCCCAACTGGACCATTGGATCAACCCCTATGGAACCCACTGTATTCGTGTACATGGTATTCGTACATGGTACATACATAAGTAGATAGTAGCCATGCGAGTGCTTCAACCCAAGAAAACACTGCGCCCCCTGGAACCCCATGCCTAGTATTCAACGCCGAATGAAACTCAATCGCCAGCGTGCCAGGGGAGAAACGAAGAGTGGATGCGCCAAGAAAGCAACAGTCCTGGTATATGGGGTTGCTGGTAACGGTCGGCTAACAACTAATGTAGGATAGTTGCCAAATCGTCAATTATTTAATCTCGGTGTTGGCACAAAATGCTGGCTCGTGAGCAGTCCACTTAAGTAAGTTATTATTAGACTACCGTGTTGGTATCAGATCATTCTACTTTGTAGATACTTCGTACGTACATAGTATGTAGCAAAAGCTTCACGTCTACTACGTAGGTGAAGAGACGCTTCAGCCATGGAAAGCAACTAATTGTTGTCGCTTGGCTTCGCGCTACCCAACCTCGACGGTTCATAAGCATCTTGGCATCTCCCGAGTCTTCCCCGCCATTCGTCCATACATCCAACCACCGTCTCAGTAACGGGTTCCCGAATCAGTTCACACGCACATCGTCCTCCTCCCTCCGTTGGACTAGGTACACACACGCCCCGTCGCCATCACGACCCGTCAACCCATCGAACGGCCTGGACCCTGAGATCGTCCTAATCTCCACCTGATCATGACATAGCTCACCGTTCTGGGGTTGCACGCGCGTAACCGTTTCCCCGAGCACTGCATGCCGGCCTAGGAGTCGATGCAAATCTTACTACTACGTATGTAATAAGCCTCCAGCCTCAGTCATCCACCGTCAGCCGTATCCTAGCCGTAGGTACTATGTAAGTAGGACCACCCGTTCCGGCTTCGCTTGCAATGGGCTCGATCAAGTAGCGCCCACCGTTTTGCAGCCAAAGACGGCTGGCATCCGTAGATTTTCCGTGAGAACCGTCTAGTGGGGACAACTAGGCCTATGTACCTATCTACTATGTAACCCGAACGCCAAAGCTTGCGCTAAAACTCTCCCTTGATCCCTTACCGCCAGTTTGGCAGCCCTCAGCGGAGACACATGATGGTGTCGATATCACCAGGCAATTAATTAATCGTCGTGAGAGACGTGACTGCCACGAGATTCTACATGGTAGCCTTCCCAGGAGGGCGAACCTTAACTTGGAGATCCCGGGAAGGCCATAAAGCAGACACTGAGCACGAGACGACAGGGACAGCATGTTGAGCCAGGTCAAACCATGCTACTCATAACTCGCAACTCATCCGGCCGGATCGTCGTATTCATCTCCGGGATCCTAACGAGGGGACAATCCTTCGACGTGGAATCTTCCACGTACGCACCTCGGTAGCTCAAGAATGCTGAGACACCATCTGTGCGCACCTCGTGTATCGCCTTCAACGTCATTGCCGTGCATTCGGCCGTTCTAGATTATCTAGACGCTGTCGATCGAGAGTTCATTCGGACAGCGCATCATCATCATCATCATCATCGGGTCCGTGTTCTCTGCCTTGTCGTCTCCAAGCCACGCGGCCTGCGCCCCTCGACGTCCGTCAATGTAAACATCATCATTGTCAACCTAAGGCTCGAGGCTCAAGGCTGAATGTTTGAGACACACCCGTCGGCTGCCTACGCTGGATTATCTACATAGTATGTAATCAGTTGAGGCCGGCCGCGTCGACGGCCACATGATGAAAGTGTGGCCTCTCGCCCTCACAAGTGAAGTTTGGCTATCCCCTATTCAGTAAGATGGCAGAAGAAGGCGTGGAAGTCGGTGTTGTCCTCGGCATCCGACCGGACGGGGCCCCCTGCGTCCCTTATTAGATAAACTACGGCGTTGAGCTGAGAGACAAAACGTTGGCCTTGGCCCACCTTCGGAAACCCCAGCGACCTTCCCCGTCCCCTCACAGCCCCCAGCTCGGTGATCGCGAGATGGTCTCAACGATTGTACTCAGCGGTGAGCAACTGGGCATGGTTTTCAGTGGGGAATGACAGACTGTCGGGTCTCATGCCGCTCAGGACTATGGACGGGCACAGACGTCCGACACCTTGCACCAGATATCTAGGGATCGTATGACCAGCCCGATGAAGCAATTCGGGCTCTCCTTCACGCCAGCTTCGAGACCCGTGCGCCCCAGATTAGTTTGTATCTGTCCGTGACTAATCGACAGCCCTATCTGTCTCTCAGCACTGTGCTAGGCAACTGCAGAGATCGTTGGGTTGGTTGGGCTGGGTGTGGATTACCGGGCTTTCAAACTCATGATTCATGATGCCCTCTGTACAAAGTCTTCCTCAGAGTCTGGCTTACATCTGTCCGTTTCCGAAAGGCATCCTCCACTGTTTTCATGACTGACGAGCCCGCATCCCATGCCATCATGAGGTTTATCCATAAATAAAACAGTTGTCTCATCCAACGACTTGTGTCTGAACTGCTTCGGGCTGTGAGGAATGCCATCTTCCGGTTATCCCGTATCAACAGCCCTAATCACTAGTCAGCCGATCTCGACCATTTGTAGCCCCTAGCCGCGGAGCACATCCATCGCATTGCCAGACTCATCGCAAGTATCTACAACAAAGCTCCGAAGCACCTTCAACGAACCATTATAACGGCGGAGGTCCTACTCGCAGCGCCCAGAACAGCTTGAGCAAGACAGACCACCATCGTTCCGCCCTCAGACTCCCTTCCGCCGGCACCTTTGCCGTTCCGCACCCACCTCCTGCGCTCTTGTCCCACCAGCCCGGTGCGCGATGCTAGGAGTCTAGAATCGTCTGTTCGAGAGGAATGCGGGACATCCTAGTGCAATCGGCGACGCATCTTGACTCGCCGAGATACGCCTTCAAGGTCCAGCCGACGAGACCGATGGGGTGGGCGTCCGTCCGATGGATACGGGCATAGTCTCGTCGAGAGACGCCGTTCCGACTCGTAGTCCCTCCGTCGCGGGAGAATCGGGGCTACTGTAGTGATGCCTAGGAGCGGTCTAGACCATTGCTAGGCCAGCCGCCACGTAGGAGAATCCACGATTTCGAGTCACAAGAATGGTTCCCGGTTCCGTTCTTGGGTTTGGTCAGCCGGGTACGGTACAGGGACACGTTGTCGAGTATCGTGAGAAGAGGTCGTGTCATATTTTCATCCGAGCTTCACTTTGCTGGACTCGGCGTTGTGACTTGATGGCGAGGTCAAGCACTGGATAATAGGCGTGCCTCACCAGCCTCAGGTCAATAATTCCCATGAGATTGCAACTGCCCCTCAGCAGGATTGTGTGGCGGAGGATCTTTCTCATCTTTTTTCAAGGCTTCTAGAAGACAATAGCAAAATTGCATTATCGTCACAAAATACAAAATTACGGATGTTGAAAGTGAAAAGGCCTTCTACCAATGTCTGAGTAGCAGCCTGCTTGAGAAGAGAAGAATGCTTCAGTCGAAACAATTCGCTACCTTTCCAACCGACGTTCCTTGTAACAGACTCAAAGTGAAGTCCCGTTTACCTCCCGCAAGCTCATATACGATGTACACGCCACGTTCGAGCTACTTATTTCGATGAAACGCAAACACTTGTTTTAGTGAGGTATCACGCAAAGTTTCGACTATATTTCTGTTTTGTCCAGTGATTACGAAGCATGGTAACCGCTCATCATTGAGGCTTAGATCGAGGAGGGGTGTTCGGCGCGTAGATCCAGCTTCAAATTAGCGTGGCCTCTTTTCTGAATAGGATGCAGCAATTTATTTGGTCTCGGAAGTTGTTGAAAAAGCCGAGAAGAAACTCCCGAGTTTTAAGAGTAGACACGAGGAGCAGCAGGCTCGACAAGGCGATTGAGCACAGGGACACGGACGGAACCAGATTTTACCCCAATACGAGGAACCTTGCCCGAATATTGGTACAATTTACTATCCTTACAACTCCTCTCCCGCTGTCCCAGCCCTTCTATGAAAACCCGACGTGAGCACCAGGGGCCGCAGAAACAACAAGAAAGACAAAGTCGTGTCCGCCCAACCCCAATCTACTTCCACAGCTTGCCGAGCGCCACCTCCTTGTCGTCGTGCTTGTTGAGGATCTTGGCGGTGGCGAGCTCGAAGTCCTCCTGGGTTACGTGGACTCTCCGCTCGCGCAGCGCGTACATGCCGGCCTCTGTGCACACGCCCTTGAGCTCGGCGCCGGAGCAGCCGTTCATCTTCTCGGCGATCTTGTTCAGGTTGATGCCGCGGGTGAGGTTCATCTTGCGGCTGTGGATGCGGAGAATGTCGGCTCGGGCCTCGACGCTGGGCGGGGGGAACTCGATCTTGCGGTCGATGCGGCCAGGTCGCAGGAGGGCGGGGTCAAGGATGTCGAGACGATTCGTGGCCATGATGACCTTGATGTTCTTGGTGGGCTCGAAGCCGTCGAGCTGGTTCAATAGCTCAAGCATGGTTCGCTGAACTTCCGAATCACCACCCGAAGAGCCTTCAACTCGTGAGGAACCAATGCTGTCGATCTCGTCCATGAAGATGATGGACGGCGCGTGCTCTCGAGCCATGACGAAGAGCTCTCGGACCATTCGGCTACCCTCACCAATGTACTTCTGCACCAACTCGGATCCCGATACTCGAATGAACTTGCAGGCAGTGTGGTGGGCGACAGCTCGCGCCAGAAGGGTCTTTCCGGTACCGGGGGGGCCATACAGCAGGACGCCCTTGGGTTGTGCGATACCGAGCGACTCGAAGAGCTCGGGGTGCTTGAGGCCGAGCTCAATGACTTCCTTGATTTCCTTGATCTGTTGGTCCAGGCCACCAATCATGTCGTATGTGCTGTCGGGGACCTTCTCCACCATCATGAGGGAGACGAGGGGGTCGACGGATGAGGGGAGCATCTTCTCGAGCTTGTAGCTGTCGGACAGGAGGGTGACTCGCTTGCCGGGGGTGAGCTTGGAGATGTCGACGCTGTCGGACACATCGACGACTAGGGAACCGTTAGGAGGGGTAGATGAGATGAAGTCCAATGGGGGTAGACGACGCACCGTATTTGCCTTCTGGGTGCACCTTGACGAGGATCTTCTTGGTGCTCATGACCTTGACGACCTCACCGACATAGGAACCAGGCTGTTGCAACAGGCCGAGCTCTTCTCGCAACAGTCGCACACGGGAGTTGTAGTCGTTACGCTGGGCCTCGAGTCGGCGGAGGGCGGCCTGACCCTTGAGGATCTCGAGCTTCATCGCCTCGATCTTGTTGTGGTAGTACTCGTCGAGCGCCATCTTGGGCGGAGCTCCCGTCGGGGGTCGAAAGGAGAGGGAGGTGTGATGTGAGAGGAATCGAGGAGGGCGTGCGCAACTGGCGTGAGACGAGTAGTTGAAGGCGGAAGGGCGGGAGGCGGGATGAGGAATTGGAGATGGCGAAGAGTCGGCTGGCTTGGTGGATGGGGTTGCGATGAGGTTGAAGCTTGATGACAAGGCTACAGCTTGTATCGTCAGCCGCAGGCGAAGCGCACAGACCAGCTGAACGTGGGCAGCGATTTGAGATATGTCGGAAGATTTGTTTTGCCGAGATCCGGGGAGATTATGGGTGGTCTAGGGTAGCGGATGTACGAACCGACACATTATGCCATGCACCTTGGAAAAAGATGCTGCACTCCGTCTCCGATCATCTAGACTCAGAGCATTGTGGGGCCTACCACGCCTGGAAAAATCGGTTAACCTTGTGAAACTTTAGTGCTGTGATACTAGTATGTCAGCCTATTATTTCTTAGGAAAACACCAGACCACAAAGCCGGTGGTCGTGGTACCAAGATGAAGATGCAGAAGATGTCCAAGTGTCGACCCCCGGCAGTGCAAGATGACGTTATCCCCCCAGAGCGACGGAGCACGCGCGACGAGCGGCAGTGGCACTAAACTCGTGCAGGGTGTGATGGAGGGATCACGAGCTAGCTTGCACAAGGGTGGATCGGAGAGAGATAAGACGCCCATTCAAGGATCACCTGTTACTTATCGCCGTTGCTCTTGCACGACGATTTGTGTTTGTGCAGTCGACAGAATAACTACTCTCCAGTTCACGGGTTCGGATCGTGCCCTTGCCTTCGTGTATGTGTCGTATATGTCCCCTTGGCTCATTCGTCCAAATTCCTTTGTACCTTAAGTTGTCCTTTGTCCCTTCTCCCCTCGGTATCGTCGTTGTTATTTCTCCAAGCTTTCTAGGTTGCTGGTGGCGACTTTGGAAGGTGCTGCAATTCCCCCCTCAAGGTCGATTCTCCCGAGTCCTCCTTCTGTACCTCGTACTCGCGGAGCACCTACCAGCTTCAATCCTGTTTTCTCAGGCAACGCGACCATCATTCGTCAGGTCTCACTACTACTGCTACTACTTTTACTTACCCTCATCGGCTTCGGGCTCGTCGGGTCCAAGGAAAAGCAAAGCCCACTGCAAATCCCAATAAAACACAAACGGCCCGGTTGCAAGCTCCAGCTTCAGCTTCCAACGCCCAACGTCTGTTCCTATTCCCCAGGTTTTGCATCGTGGCGCTGGCATGCTCGACATTCCCTCTCCCATTCGTCGTCATTTACAAAGGCTCACCAACGGCAAATACGCTGCCTGAACCTTGTGATCGATCCTTTCTCCCATCTCACGGAATCCGCAGTCGCTGCTCGTCACTGAATCCGACCCTCCATCGTCCATCCATCCACCATGGACTCTTCAAGTCGAGAAAGCTCTGCGACGGCGCACCATGTCGGCGACTCCTCCAGCGCAACTTCGCCTGCAGACACCAGGAACAATCCTCTCTCCCGACCCGAGCCTCCCGCACAGGGCGATGACGACGGCCTCTCTGAGAGCTTCCAGTCCACCGACACCGTCCGACGGAGGCCCGAAGGAAATTACGGTAGGTCTGCCCTAACCTACTAACGATTCACGCGCGATGAAGCTTATGTTTGCTTCACTTCACAGGCTCCATCGGTTCTACGACGCCTAGCCACCCGCCCGCCGAAGGTTCCCAAGCTCGATCCTCGCAGACTCCGCGCCCCCCCAAAGGCCCCGAACGAGTTCGATCAGTTACGCGACTTCGAAAACCCGGCTTGCCCCGTCGCCCCTCCACCACGCCTCACCGTGGCAGTATCTTCTCCGTTGACGACGAGCCTCACGAGGTAGAGCAAGATGCTAGCCAGCGACAACATAGTCACGTGGGCCGCCGCCGACCGCCGCTCACCACCCAGCTATCCCGTGTGCACTCTCGCCACGAAGATGACGATCTCGACGAAGAACCCGAAGACGAAGACACTAGTGGTGCCGACGCTGATGAGGACGACGGCGAGGAGCTTCCTCTTGAGGATCATGTCGACTGCAACTCTGACGGCGAGGTCAGCGATGCCGAAAGCTTCACACTCAAAGACCGACAGCAGGCCATCAACCAGACCCATCCCTTTGGTATTCGAGTGTGGAAGCCGGCATTGTACAAGAAGGATCGGTCCATCCAGAAATTCGCCCAAGCAGATATCCACTCCGCCCCTGGCGGAAGAGTGAACAGCTGGCTGCTCGTCTTTAACCTGCTCTGGACCTTCCTCTTCGGTTGGTGGATGGCCTCGATCGCTGCCCTCGGTGCTATTACTTGTCTGCTCTTCGCTGCTGCGCCTAGCGGGAGAGAGTATGGGACTGTTCTCTGGGGTTTGACTGGATACCTGTTTTACCCCTTTGGCAAGTTTGTACGTCTTGAGAAGGATGAGGCGTACCTGGACGAGGACCAAGACGAGGGCAGGAGTATTTCTGAGTACGAACAATGGCAGAGCGGCGATCTTGAGTATGGTAGACTCTTCTTCGGCCCGGATCGCAGCCGCTCCATCGTCGGTCGTTCGAGGAGGAGCATTGAGTCCGATCCCAGCGAGACTGAGAGTCTGCTTGGCCGTGGCAGACGCCCTGACTCTAGTGATCTCCCTTCTAGCAAGCGACGCTTGTTTGGACGCGGACAGTGGAATATCGGACGAGTCATCTTCTTCGTCTTCTTCTACTTCATGATTTCGCCTTGCCTCATCATCGTCTCTGGTATCTGCTGGTTCTTGGTCTTCTGGATCCCTATGGGCAAGACTACGTTCCTCCTTTTCGATCACCTCCGACGTCACCCTCTGGCTCTTTCTTTTGAGGATGACATTAGATACGCTCGCATGGAAGATGCTCCGAGTTCAACCATCCTCCTGTGCACATACCGCGCTGTGGGCTCCCGGTACTGGAAGTACACTGTGGACGGAACCAACATTTTCCTCATCAACCTCATGGCTGTTGTCATCCTTGTCATTTTCGACTGGATGGTCCTTGATGGTATTCTACATGTCGAAAACTACCTCACCTCTCCGGCCTTTCTCTTTACGGCTGGCCTACTGTCCATTATCCCTCTAGCCTACTTCATTGGGCAGGCCGTCGCGTCCATTTCTGCCCAGTCCTCAATGGGCGTCGGCGCTGCGATCAATGCCTTTTTCGCCACTGTTGTGGAAGTCTTCCTCTATTGTGTTGCCTTGACCCAGGGCAAGGGGCGGCTCGTCGAGGGAAGCATCGTCGGCAGCATCTTCGCAGGCATCCTATTCTTGCCCGGTATCTCGATGTGCTTCGGTGCCCTGAAGCGAAAGACGCAGCGTTTCAACGCCAGGTCCGCTGGCGTCACGTCCACGATGCTGCTCTTCGCTGTCGTTGGTGCCTTTGGCCCAACCCTGTTCTACCAAATCTATGGCACCCACGAGCTCAACTGCCTGGAATGCGAGGATTTTGGCCTTGGCGACAATGGCCGAGATTGCCGGCGTTGCTACTTCTCCCAGTCTCCCAACCTCGCAGACCGGTTCTATCTGGAAGCCGTCCGCCCATACTGCTACATGGCTGCGACCTTGCTGTTCTTGTCGTACCTCATCGGTCTCTGGTTTACGCTTCGGACCCACGCGGCTGTGATTTGGAACGCTGAGATTGACGAGAAGCGACACGAGGATCACATGCATTCCTCTAGTATTCGGCCTTCGCAAGCTCATCCAGCACCTACAGCACCTACAGCAGAGACCACCGGCTCCGAGATTCGCGACTCGCACCTCTACAAGCGCATCCTTGGACAGTCCTTGAAGCAAGTCGGCCTGAACGACGAGTCCTCCCGTCAAAGCTCCACCGCAGGCCAGGCCGCTGCGCCTCCGAACGGTGCTCCGTCTACTCCGCATGTCGTCCCTCCCAGGTCGAGTGGTGGCGAGAGCGCTCGCTCCGCTATGCATTTCCCTGGCCTGAGCGATGCCGACAACAAGCTGCTGGCTCGAGAGGTGGCCGAGATTGCTGCAACAGCAGCTGCCATTGCTTCCCGCGACCGCCATTCCCGACGACCGTCTGCTATGCCTGCCACTCCTCGTCCTCAAGCTCCCGTCCGTCAGCCTGCGTATCCGGAGGGTGAGCCCACTGACGCCCCGCCAACAGAGGCGCACGGTCACGGTCATGATGCGCCCAACTGGAGCCGAGCCAAGAGTGCCATCATTCTACTTGGTGCCACCCTCCTTTATGCCATCATTGCCGAGATTCTGGTCGACACTGTGGATGTTGTCTTGGAGAACTTTGCCATTGACCAGAAGTTCCTGGGTGTCACCTTGTTCGCCCTGGTCCCCAACACAACCGAGTTTTTGGTAAGATCCTGCAAGCCTGACGATATGTTTTTGCGGATGTGAGCTAACCTGTGAGCAGAACGCCATCTCTTTTGCCATGAACGGAAATATTGCCCTGTCAATGGAAATCGGCTCTGCCTATGCCCTGCAGGTCTGCCTTCTTCAGATCCCCGCCCTGGTCTTCTACTCGGCATTCTGGCCGGGCGTTCCCGCCGGAGGTGACCCGACACAGTACACATTCTCGCTTCTGTTCCCGCAGTGGGACATGGTTACCATCATCCTCTGCGTTTTCCTGCTCAGCTACATGTACGGCGAAGGCAAGAGCAACTACTTCAAGGGCAGCATCCTGATCCTGACGTACCTGGTGGTGATCATCGGATACTACTTCAGCGGGTACACATCGGATGTGATGGGAATGCAGCGATTTGATACCATGGGAGAAGACGGCAATTACCAAAGCTTCAAGACGATCGGCAGGTCGACGAGTGGCCCGGCGTTTCAAGCGTGATTTTCATCATTTTAGCCGAGCGGCATAGGGAGGGAGCTTGAGGTTGAGAAGGATTGCGTTGTTGAAATTTCCTAATATTGGCTTGCATTATATATATTGCTACATTCGCGGTTCGATGAAGATTGCATGATTTATCTGGGTTCGGATTTCCGATGATCGGCTCGGGTGGAGAGAGCACACAGGGGTTCACACACATATTGGCATTTGTCTTTTACTGCTTTCATTGGCGATGTCCGGCATGGGGTTTGGTCGTTTATTAGGTGTTTGCTATATTTGTAGTTCCTGTTGGCATGTCTCACAATGAAGGCCACACTACAAGACAAGTCTACTGTCTACATGACTGACCGGACTTACACTTCCCTGACTTACACCCACTGACAGACTAGACGAGAACATTGGGGTTTAGGCGTACTTAAGAATTTACAAATAGGCCCTCTATAGGTACTCGGCCGTGCGAGGTATATATACATGGAATAAATGCTGGTCCAGACCAGTGGCTGCTTTCCTACTCCTACTCTTACTCCTACTCATACTCATCACCGCGTCCTTACGAGGGCGCTTAGATGTTTCCAAAGCCAGCGGTGTCCTTGACAGTCTTGGCGACGGTGTAGGTGGTGGCAGCGGCGACGTTCTTGCCAGAGAAGTTGGAGATGAAGCTGGAGTCGGTGCCGCCGAGAGTGCCCGAGGTGCCGAAGCCGTTGACCTCGCAGTTGTGGCCGAGGTACGACTTGCAGACGGTGTTGGCGGAGGTGGTAGGGCTGCCGAAGAGCCTGCCGGCGCCGCCGGCCTCGACGGGGACGGCGACGTTCTGGAAGACGTTGCCCTCGGCCAGGACCATGGCGCCCGAGTCGATCTCGAAGCCGTGGCCGTTGTTGTCGTACCAGTAGTTGTTGACGGCGTGGAGCAGGGTGTTGCCGGCGATCTTGGGGCTGCGGCCCGACGTGTGGTGGATGTAGTTGTTCTTGAAGGTGACGAGGTCGCCCGAGCCGGCAAAGTACACGCCCCAGTAGTGGTAGGTGTCGCAGTTGGGCGACCACGACGTGGTGCCGTCGATGTCGCAGTTGGAGATGGTGACGCGGTTGCTGGCCGACGTGCCGAGGACGATGTGCTGGCGGCCCATGAGCGAGGTGGTGACGTGGTCGATCCAGATCAGGTCGGCGTCGTTGATGGTGATGCCGTCGCCGCCCCAGACCAGGCTGGGGTTCAGGTCGGTGATGTGGATGTTCTGGATGATGATGTTCTTGGCGCCGCTGACGATGCGCAGGCCCTTGCCCTTGATGACGCCCTTGGAGCCCACGCCGATGATGGACTTGTTGCTCTTGACGGTGATGCCCAGCTTGCCGGCGTTGTCGTACTTGACCGTGACCTTCTTGGCCGTCGCCTGGTAGTTGTCGCACCACGAGTTCTGGTTGATGGCGAGCTGGCACGCCGACCCGGTGCCCCAGGGCGCGCAGCCCGTCGCCGTGGTCGTGCCCTCGAGCCCGGTGAAGTCGAACGTCTTCTGCAGGACGATGACGCGCGCCGAGCTGTCGCCCAGGTACGAGACGAGCTCGGCCGTGGTCGAGGGGTACACGGGGGTCGCCGAGCCGCCGCCGGTAACGCCCTTGGCGAAGCCCTCGGCGGCGCCGGTGACGCCCACGGCCGCGGCGGTGCGGACGAGGAGCGCCGCGAAGAGCGACGTGAGCACGGCGGTCTTCATGGTTGCTGGTGGGATGCTGGGGAAGTCGACCCGAAGGATGGGAGTTGCTGGAAAGAAAGGGGGGAGAGGGGGGATATACACAAAGCAATACCAGACAGAACCTAGGCTGTCGGTAAGGGAAATAGAAGAAAGAAGAAAGAAGGACGAATAGACGGAAAGAGGATGGTTCGAAACAGGAATCTTCTTTTTCTTGAGGCCGTCCGTACGTCCATCTATATACTCCCTTCAACCTCAGCTTCAACCTCAACCTCAACATCAACCCCGTCGAGTCTAGACCCAGCCTGTAAGTCCCCCCCCCCTCCCCCCCCCCTTCGCAACGGCCCTTTCATTCCACCACGAGCAGTTCATCTCGGCAGAGTCTCCCTTCCTGGCGCGGCGTTGGCGGCACTGCCACCAGTTCGGGCCTGGGGTGAATGGCTTAGAAGTTGAAGCGGAACCAGTTAGTTCGAGTTTGCCCTAGTGGTGAGCGCTTGAGCCTAGATCCCGACGCCGCGGGTGCGCACCGGGCCATGTTTCCCATTCGGGCGCGGTGGAGGGCCGTGATTCGTGGGAAAACGGGGATTGGCGCAAGGGTCCCGTCGGGATTTTCGAGGCATGGGGTTTCATGACCGACGGGCCCCTGGCTTATTTCGAGAAAAGGCTGGAAAAATGGAGGGGACGGGAGGGGATAGGTGGGAAAGACGACTTTGCTTCTGGGCTGATGTTCTCTGCTAGCTACATAGTAGGGGTGTTGTGGTGAAACCGACGGCTTGGTTGTGGTTAGATCCGGGGGCCAAGTGGACTGTCCTGTCGTGTCCACCTTAGAGGCGGTTTCAAGGATGGCTGACCCAATCGCCATTTACAGAGTTGACCATGGATTAGACGGAGCACCGGTGCTCCATGTCATGTGATGGATACATGGGCCTGCGGACTCGTCGTTGCAACATTGTCGTGTTACCGGCTACCTGGAACTCCCCATCTCCCGGCTTGGCAGATCATGGAAGACCAACACACTGTCCGCCATGAGGCAGTTTACGTACTGGATTCAAGGCGTACTTGGGCTCATTGCCTCGTTACTTCTCCGTCTGGTTCGATCCTGTCTCCTCGACTGTCACCTGGGATTGAAGGAACATCGGGGGCAGTCGTGCCGAGCCCGCCCAAAGCCAGAATCAATAATCCACCTATGGGCGGAGCAATTTGCGAACCCTTCTCTCTCTCTCTCTCTCTTTCTCTTTAGAGTGAAAGTGCTGACAGCAACAAAGCTAGTAGGGTACCTACGTTGCCAAAAGTCCCGAGCCTCATGATCAAGGGCCGCCCAATCTCGGCACTACGCGTCAAGTGCGCTCCGGCGAATCAAGAGCATGCGCTGCGGGATAACCTGAGGCGACGAATCAGGCCCGAGAAAAGTGGTTTTACTCAACCACGCCAGTTCTGCTCTTTGGGCAGGCAACGTCAACTCTGGAAAGGGCCCTTTGTTTGTGTATGGGGTACCTTAACGGTTGGTATTGCTTATCTCAGATACGTAAGGTACCATCCGACAGCGCAAGGTACTAGTATCCTGTTGTTGGGAGAAGAGCATGGCCAATCCTGCCCGTTTCCAACAAGTAGCATGCGGGCAGGTACTACTTGAGGTAGGTATTAATTAAGTAAAGAGATACCTTGTGCGGAAGGTGGGTTCTTTCGACAGAGGCTGCACAGGCTGGAGAAGTAACCAACGTCTTTTCTCTGTTGCTGCTGGTAGCTGCTCCTTCCTTTGTCACGGGCGTGCCTGATATTTGAGACCAGCACAGGCACCCAACTTTAGCCCCCTCCCTCATCCTTACACGCTCAAACCCTCCTCCGTCAACCAACGTCCATCTTCAATAAATCCGTCGGTCAGCTTCCATCTTTGAAAAGCAAACCCCAACGACATGGCATTTCCCGGCATTGCCGCTCCGGGAGCTGAGCTCGCACAGCCCGAAGCCGGAAAATGCCCACTGCTCGATCTCCCCAGCGAGATACTCCTCTCCGTTGTGGAAGGCAAATCTCTCGACCGGGATTCCCTGAGGAACCTCGCCATGGCCTCGTCCCGCCTCTTCCAGGCCGCCCGGCCCCGTTTCTACAGGGATTACGATTACGAGACATTTCACCTCGCCGTGCTAGGTGCTAACGTCGCCATGATGGAGCGGTGTGCCATGTTCGGTGCCGCACCCGTCAACTACGTGTGGGAGGGCTGCCCGTGCGAGCCTCGGTGTGATAGGCGACACTATCGGTGTGGCCCAACGCCGCTGGCATGCGTCGTCGCGGCTCTGTGGCTTGTCAACACCGCCGAGTGCAGCGTCACGGCTGAAGAAGTTTACCATGCAGCTCGCTGGCTACTGGATCACGGAGCGGACCCCAACAAGCCTACAGGTCCAGGATGGTGCAACGGTCATTGTGAACTCAATCCTGATGCCGTACAGCCCAGTCCGATGATGTATCATGTGTTGCCCACCCTACTACGACCAAATATGTCCACATCGGAAATGGACACAACAGCGCGCCTTGTTTCCCTCTTGTGCGAACGGGAAGCCGTCATACCCCTGGAACTAGAGTACCCTCTATTCAACGGCCACGACGTCTATCAACCCCTTCGACTTTCTCCCGGCGAGCTTCCAACGGTATTGGAGCTCGCATTACTACCGAACTGCACTCCTTCCATCTTGGGATGCCTTCTCGCCGCGCTTGACCGTCAAAACATCCGTCTAACCGCACGAGCTGAGAGCCCCAGCGGACAGCTAAAAAGCTGGCTGGATGCCCAAGTTTTCGGATCTTTGGGTTGCCATACGCAGCCGGCCGCAATCGCCGCACACGTTTATGACCACTTTTTCCACCCGACGGCGGCAGGGGAAGGCATATATTCACTGGAGGTTGCCGACATGATGGACGAGAAGGTCAGGCTTCTTGTCCAGTACCAGGCCATTGATGAAGTTGAGCAGCAAGCCTTCGAGAACCTAGCTAGTGCGACACGGGACATTTGCAACATGGGCATCGGCCAAGGCGACCTGGACAAGGAGCTTCATGGCCTGTCCTGCTGGTACAAGATATGCAAGTCGATGGAGGCGCTCTCACAAGACGAGTACCGCGACCTGCATGAGATGCTGGAGGACGACCTGGGCTCAAGAGTGCACACCTTCAGAGACTGGGATTGGGACCCTCGTTACACATGGCTGCGCCAAAAGGCTATGAGTATCAGAAGCCAGTACGTCTCGAGAGGCGACTCGGTTCGCGTCATCTTGTCAGAGTTTGAGCAGATGTTTATGGACGAGGTTCGGATGTCGCGCAGCGAGTTGCCGAGGTGGTATGAAGAAGACTCTGACCTATGGATGGATCGAATCGAAGGCGTGCTGGCCTGGGGCAAGAAGTACGTCGACGGGGAATGATTGTTGGGACTGAAATGAGTAGATGACTTTATGTTGCGGTAGGGCCTGGGGTTGGAGTGGGAATAGTGATGGACTACAGGGTGGGCTTTCCAAGAATTAATAGACATTTTGATCCTTCGCGATGGCATCGGGCGGTTATCGGGAATATCAACGGTCCGGCCCGTAATCTAGGTCAGCCACCGGGTGATGTGCTTCCGGAAAATGGCCCCGGGCCGATGTTCCCATGCCGTGGGATTTTCCCGCATTCCCAAGAACATGGGGTAGATACGAATGGGTATTGATTGTCCTTCTGTCGGCTGCTGGTTCTTGTCCATCTTCTCCATCCATCTCGGTCCGTCCATCTCTTCTTTGACATCCCCTCCCTCCCAACCGATACTTGGACGCACTCACACTCTCAAGCAAACTGAACACACCCCATCATGGCCGACCAACAGCCGCACATTGAGCCGGCCGATGACCCCGAGGTTCGCTTCTGCCGACCTTCAACCCCACGACGGTTCATCCACCCACCGACTGACCTTGCGCTCAGGACGACCATGACAACGCCGACGCCGACTCGGCCCTTGGCGATGATGCGTAGGGCCACTCTTCTCTTCTCCATCGACCCGACATTCAGCTACTAACCGCCTCTTTCTTTTCTTCCTCCCTCCCAGCGTCAGCTCAACCGCCTCCGTGACGGCCAGCATCCTCGAGTACCGCACCATCCAGGGCCGCACGTTCCACAGCGACCGCCACCCGACCGAGTACTTCACCCCCAACGACGAGCAGCAATTGCAGTCGGTCGACATTACGTACGGTTTCGATTCCTGGTCGACGCCAAGTCTCCGTTCCGCCTTGCCCGGTCGCTAACCGTCGCCGCCCAGCCACCACTACCTCACCGTCCTCCTCGACAACAACCTCTTCCTCGCGCCCATCAGGCCTGATGTCCAGGTCCGTCGCCCCGGATGCGCACCCGCCGTCCATCCGGGTTGTATCGTTGACTGTTTTGCGCAATAGAAGGTCCTCGATGTCGGTACCGGATCTGGTATGTCTTTCGTTCCTCGACCTCTCGCACCGACACCGCAGCATTCAACCAACACGTCTCCACAGGTATCTGGGCAATGTATAAAAAACCCTCCCACTTCAGGACAAAACAGTCCGTCCCCCGCTCACCTAATCCTCCCAGTGACTTCGCCGACCAGTTCCCCGCCGCCGACGTCGTCGGCTCCGACCTCTCTCCCTGCCAGCCGGGATGGGTGCCCCCCAACGTCCGCTTCGAGGTCGACGACGCCACGCTGGCGTGGACGTGGACGACGGACTGCTTCGACTTCGTCCACGTGCGCTACCTGTTCGGCGCCATCCGCGACTGGAACGGCCTCTTCGCCGAGGCCTACCGCTGCTGCGCCCCCGGCGGCTGGGTCCAGTCGTGCGAGGCCGACGTGCACTTCTACAGCGACGACGGCACCACCGACCTCGAGCCCGTCCTCAAGACCTGGGAGCAGCTGTACGACGACGGCGGCAAGATCATGGGCCGCTCGTTCTTTGTTCAGCGGGAAGGGCTGCAGGAGAAGGCTCTCCAGGCCGCGGGCTTCCAAGACGTCAAGGTTGTCGACTACAAGGCACGTATTCTTTCTTTCTCTCTCTCAGCGGCCCCGTTCAAGAAGAGCGAGGTACGAATACCTTGCGCTGACAATGGCTGTGCGCAGCTCCCCGTCGGCGGATGGCCCAAGGATCCCAAGCTCGCCGAGGTGGGCAACTTTGTCAAGATGACGCTGGAGAACGACATCGAAGGTGAAACCCTCGCACCATTCCGCGACGACGCGCTCTGACCGTTGGCTGCAGGCTACACCCTCCTCCTCTGGCACAAGGTGCTCAACTGGCCCAGGGACGAGTACCAGCTCTTCCTCGCGGGCATGCGCAAGGCCCTGCGCAACCGCAAAATGCACTCGTACATGTCGGTGCGCTACGTCTACGGCCGCAAGCCCGAGACGGCCTAGGTTGATTTGAAGATTTCATGACGTTGTGATGTTTTACGGATGGGTTTTCTGGCAGTGATTATCAAGTAACTTTGATGATCGACAGGACCTTGTACAGAATTAGGGACCACGGCGATGGTCTATCCAGTCATGAATTGATCCAGGCAAGTGCGTGTGGTGAAGCTACGTGAATGTGCGGGTACCTCGACGGGAATCCGACGCGTCTCATTTCAAGGGCGCAGCATCACTCGACGTGAAGACCTCCAATGTTCAAAGACAGGCAACCCCGAAAACTCCTTCTTCGCTCCCAAGGCAAGCCCCAGGCAACAATGAAAAAAATATAAAAACACGCCTGTCAGACGTCCATCGACACCCACCCCGAGCGCGCGCCCTAAGGCAGACCGCAAACGGGGTCGAGATCATCAAGAGGAAAAACATCTCTCTATACAGCAGCCGCGGTGAAGCAAACCGCCGCCATCCTTGCGGACAGAGCGAGAGGACCCAAGGGTATATTCACTCTAGGGCGTCGAGGATATGCACTCATCAACCAGGGTGGGATCTGTGGCTCTTTTAGGGAACCAAGAGGAGGTCGAATACTATAGAAATGATTCTCCTGAAGAAAGGCGTTAGCGGTCTGTGGGAAGGGGAGAGTAGGCTGGGAGGCTGGGAGGCTGTGGGATGCTCTCAGGTAGGGGTAGGCTTACTGAAGTATTGTCGACGTGAAGAAGAAAGGAAAAAAGAAATTAAAACGAGGAGGGCTCGGCGAGATTTTATACTGGAACGGGTGGGGCGCCAATCACTCCTCCTCACCGCCTAAAAGTTTTCGAGCGGCAGAATTCTGCCCGCTCGCTGTGGATGCGCCAGCCAGTGCACTAATGACTAGTCAGCCGGCGAGAATCTTTCCATTGCTATGGTGAATGCCTCGTCGTGCGAGGCCTAAGTTGTAGGTTTTTTTTGGGGGTTTTTTTTTGCTCGCCCTGTTTCCTCTGCTTTTCTCGAGATTGGACCGACGGTGAAGCAGTAAGCCAGCGGGGATCCATGATCTATTTCTAGGTACTATTAGTAGAGGGAGGGGGGAGACCTCGCAGATGGAGTTGACTGCTTGACTGCCAAGCAAACTCGACCTCAATCAGTACCCCGTCATGTTATCCGCCCGCAGTGTTGCAATCCAGGGTGAGAGAATACAGGCCAACCCATCACGGAACTGCTCCCGAATCACAATGCGTAGCCAGTAAAAAGAGGCAATGAGCACTCAGGCTAGACTTCATACTCCTTGCAGGTCCTATCCCATCTACAGACAGTGGCTTTCCCAACATTTGAATAGGAGGCTACCCTGTAGACAGCCTCAAAATCGTCAAACGGAGGACACATCTTACATTTGGATTGAGCAGATGATTAGTTTTTTCATGTTGATAATCCATCTTTGAAGTCATGTAGGATTTTGGATGGCTTTCTTCGTTGGTGGTGTTGAGTTGCCCTTGTCTTCATCCAGGCCCGTCATCACCAGTTCCTTCAGACAACGCGCCATGACCGAACGATGAGCACAACATTTCTTCTACAAATGCCACTGCAATACACAACTACCAGTGACCTACCTAGCTTGCATAAACACAACCGTCTAGATCCTCCCAGCCACCTACTCACGATACAACCCCTCCCTCTCAATCCACGCCTGGACCTCGCCTCCCACCAACTTCTCCAACTCACCACTACCACCACCACCACCGTTCCTCACGACCTCCCTCACCCGCGAACTGCTCACGCCCTCCTCCTCGCTGCCCCCCTCCACAACATCTACCCTCGCCGCCGCCGCCGCCTCCCCCCCGACATCGTCCGGCCCGCCCTCCGCCGCCGCCGCCGCCGCCAGCCTCTCCACGTACGCCCGCTGCGCCGCCGTGCCGCCCCACTGCGCGTCCGGCCTCGTCGTGACCCGCAGCCGCGCGCCGCCGGCGAAGAACGGCCCCAGCGCGCGCCGCACCCCCTCCGCGTCGCCGTCGTAGTACCTCGGGTCGAAGATGCGTACCAGCGTGTCGAAGCCCGCCAGGAACGTCTGCGTGCGCGCCGCGTAGAAGCCCATGGCGCGCGCCTTGTCGTGGAAGAAGGGCATCGTCGTCACCGCCACGTCAACCTCCACCTGCTCCTCCTCCACCTCATTCCCCTCCCCCTCCTTCTCCTCCTCCTCCGCCGCCGCCGCATTCTTCCTCGTGTCCTCTAGCAGCGCCCGCCCCATCGCGTCCATCATCGCCAGGCGCACCGGGAAACTCGCCGGCTTGGGCGCCTTGTCCGCGTTGTTCACGCTCAGCAGCAGCACCAGGCGCTGCGGCGCGCCCTTCTTCCCCTGCCCGTCGGCCCTTAGCGCTGCGTGCGCCATGCTCGCATGGGCCCGCGTGGGCGGATTGAAGCTCGAGTCCAGCACGACGAGGTTGCCCACGGGGCCGACGGGCCGGCGCGCCGCGGGGTGGTCGCCGGCGTGAGGCAGGGTGCAGAGGACGCGGAAGGCATCGGGAGAGGATTGGAAGGACGCGAGGGCGCGGGAGAAGAAGGAGACGAGGGTTTGGGGATCCGGGCGGCGCATCGGGGTTGATGATGTGACCATGGCGGCCTTGATGTTAGTTGTAGGAGAACGAGGTGAAGTGAAGTGAAGCGTGGATGAGACTGGAAAGGCGACACGTGGGGCTGATGCGGTAAAAACGTCACAGAAGCAGGCCCCTTGCAAAATACAGGTTGGTGATATGCTCGCTCTCGCATTGCCAAGATCCCAACACCTATAACCTGGAACCCAGTAGAAAATCACGACGCACAAGTCCAACAATGCAACCCACAACTCCTCTACCTAGGTAGCCATCTGCTGCGCTTCAACTTCAACTCAACTCAACTCAACAGAACACACCTAAACGAGCTTCGCTACTCTGCACTCTGCCCCGCGTCCATCACGCCTCGCGAGAACCACTCCGCCACCGTTCCGAACCGATCTTCGCTGTTGTCCAAGTCCGCCTTGAACAGATCGTGCTTCCCGGCCCGCTCCCGCTGGCTCTCTCGCATCTTGCGAATCACCTCGTTCTCCCCCGCGCACTTGGGGCACTCGGCCTCGCCCTCCTTGTCCCCGTTGCGCACGCATCGCTGGTGGAAGCTGTGCTTGCACAGGAAGTGCACCGCCGGCAGGTCCAGTCTCTGGCTGCAGTCGGAGCACCAGGTGGCCTGGAACACGACGGGCTTGGTCCCGAGGTCTGCCAGCTCCCCGCGTCGCTTTTCCGTGTCGGTTCGGAGCGTAGTGATTCGGTGGCGGTTGGACGAGATTTCCTTTCGCTCCCGCGTAATCATCTCGTGGAGATATGGCTTGATCATTCCCATTGTCGCCACGCCCCCTCCTGAGGATTGCCCAACGAGCGTTTGGATCACCTGCAACGGGGCCATCAGTCCATCCTTGTCAATCTTGGCCAGCACGTTGGCCAGCTCATCTGGTCCTGCCTCTTCCAGTACGTCCGGGTCCGACGTGAGATACGCCAGCGCCGCCGGGTAGAGTTGCGGCTCTTCAGGTCCGTACTTCCTCAACGCCTTCATCGCGCCTCGAGTGTCCTTGGCCGATGTGTAGGATCTGAAGATGTCCGAGAGCAAACCTGCCTGCTCCTTGACCAGCACCGTGCCGTCCCGGAAGTCGGAAAGGTGCGAAAGAAGAAGCACGTTTGAGCTCTCCATGGGAATGTGCTCCCCCTCGATGAGCTTCTTCGCTTTGGCTTCCCACTCCTCCTTGTGATGTTGGCCCTTCTTCTCGCCCGCCTTGTACAAGTACATTTCAAACAAGGTAGTGTACAGATCCGTCCGGTCACTCGATTTGACGTCCTTTTCTTCTAGGCATGCTTCAAGAAACACGATAAACTCATCAGGGTGGTCGATGAACGACGAAAACGCCGTTCGAGGGGTTGGAGGAGTGTACTTCGGTGCTGGTTTCTCACCCGCGTCAACGACTAGCGTTCCTTCACTGACCGTGGGCTTCCCGTTCCCTGATGTCCCCTGCGGCGCAATGGCTGCAGTGTTCATATAGGGCAACGGGAGGAGGTTGGAGAGGTTTTGGACTGCGCTCGCCGCACCAAAGGCAAACCCGCCGCCCGAAGGCGTTTCGACATCGTCGGCCACTTCAACTGGTTGCCTGGGCCTGTATTTTCCCGTGTAGTAGTCGACGA
Organism: Corinectria fuckeliana; assembly: GCA_019137255.1. Lineage (NCBI taxonomy): Eukaryota > Fungi > Ascomycota > Sordariomycetes > Hypocreales > Nectriaceae > Corinectria > Corinectria fuckeliana. Next base: position 18,933 of record WPDH01000151.1, on the reverse strand, counting down.
ATAATCTCGTTGCATCCTTAGGGCAATTCTCAATCAACACTCGGGCGTATTTCTGCATGCACGGGTACGCCTGGGACATGTCAGCTAACGTCTCGTTTACGCTGGAGGGAACAAACCGTGTCCGGGTCTTGCCTCCAGATAAAGTCAAGAGCTTCTCCGTAGTTCTTTGAGTCTTCGATTAGGATGTCGACGACGAGATCGATCTCGCCGTGCTTCTTGGCAAGATAAGCTGCTTGCTCATAGTACCCACCCTGACGACACATGGTAATGGCCGTGTCCAGGTCAAATTTGAGGTCACCTGGAGATTTGATAAACTTTTCAAGCTTGTTGATGTCCTTGAGTTTTGCATAGCAGTTGAGCAGCAATGTGGTATGGTCGGCAGTCGCCTTCATGTGCTCGTGTAGTTGCTCCAGGTACTGAATCAAGTTGTGGATGCGTTGTGTGTCAAGGAACTACTAACATTAGACGGCGTCTTTTGTCGGAACAATCATGCTCACCTTGCGAATGACCTGCGACGGTTCAGTCTTGTCGATAGCTCGGATGTACTGCACCATAGCCCCATCGTATTCTGCCTTTTGGTATAGATGATCACCGAAGCGACGGTAGATCAAGCTTTGCTGTTCGCCGTCCAGCCCTGATTTTTGTGCGAGCTCGATGGCTAAGGGGAACATGTTTCTTTGGTACATCATCTCCAGCCGTTGCTGGAGAGTCTTTTCATGATATCGGTACACCTAGCGAGATTAGCGTATGAGCCTGGCCAGAAGATGCACCACCCACCTTTCCATCCTGGGAAATGGTATAGAAATCTCCCCAGATTTCCGCAAAGAACCTTACTGGGGACATCAGCGTTTCCGTATGACTGATGACCCGAAGATCTGTATCGAGAAGCACAAATGTGGAGGCATTAAATAGGGGGTTGGTAGTGCTGCCGCCGAAGCGGCGTCTCAAGGCCTCGGAATCCTTGGCGCTCGAGCTCGACGGCGGGCACGCAAGCGCCACAAGGTCCTTATAGATCGTAATCAGGCTCTTGGGCCCCTCGTAGGCCCGGGGTGGACCTCGCCCATCTAGCGTATAGGTGTATATGGCGTCGTCTCGCGCGACCACGACATCGCCTGTCCTTGGGTCGAGAGTCATGCAGCCTAGCCCACATCCGGAGTCCTCCACGGTCTTTGGCGGTAGCCCATGGCCCTTCTTCGACAGCCCAAGCTTCAATATTCTCGACGTGGTGGACACAAATAGGGTTGTCAACTGGGGATCTGTAGCAAGCTGTACACCGGTCACTGGCTCTTCGGATTCGAACACGATTCGCTGCCTTGCTCCGAGGTCATGGATCAGGTCGCCTCGGATCACTGTGACGGCGCCGTTGGCGAACCCGACTGCAATCTGGGTGAGGTCATTGGTGGCGGTGAAGGCAGATATCTTCCCTCAAGTCAGTTTGCCTGTGGATCGAACGTTAATGGAGGCCACTTACGGGGAACTGCCTTCTTCCATTGTTAATGCTCAGTGTGCTCAAGCAAGTTGGCATGTTGGTCTTCTTGAAGAGCTTATCAAGAGCCCAGACCTTCAGGATTGGCTCGCTGCTCATGTCCTCCTGCGATGGATATCAGAAAGCGACCAAGGACACCAGCTGACCCATACTCGCCCTCTGGAGCGCGGAAAGATCAATGACTCACTGAAACCGTGACCAACACACTTGTTCCCTCGACTTGGCGCATGTGGGTTATGGCACCCGTGTCATGCGCCTGGAAGCGCCGGACGATGTTCCATGACTTCCCAATGATGCTGACCAATCCATCGTAAGACCCAAGGAAGAAGCTGTCGGAGCCCGTGCAGATGCTGGAAATCTCGTTGCCCTCGAAGAGCTGCTGCGTTTCCTCGGTCGGGAGGGGGATCTGAGCGACGTCGAAGAAGTCAAACGACTTCCACTATTGTGATGGGTTAGTAGGATGTGTAGAGAGAAGCGACGAGGTGAACAGAAGCGTCCATGCGCAGGGGAGAAGGCTCGCGTACCGAGAGGGCCATCTTGACGCATTTGGGAGTCTTGATGGTTGGTGGTTGGTGGTTGGGCGAAACGAATCGAGGTCGCGCGATGACGATGGTGGGACCGTAACGCGCTGGAAGCTTAGGGGTAGCTCTAGGCGGAGCTTGCCTGGCGCCACAGTGGCTGCATCCAGGCTCAGAAAGGCCCCACCATGGGGGATCCTCTAGGACGATACGGAGTAATTACAGCTTTATGTTGGTAGGAATCCACAGCGAAGATGTATTTAAGGTGACATCTTCGGGTTCAGGACTTGAGTTAAGGAACGTCTTTGCAACAACGCCTCAAGGGTATCATGTTTTGTTATTACGGGGAATGCAGCGTCCCTCTGTGACTAGCAGTGCTGAACCAAACTCTAGGACCCAAATAATCGCCCAACCCAACCAAATCCCCCCGTTAATCCCAGACAAGTACATCCATCATTCATAACCACTCGCACAAATAATAACCTCGACTGTGTGCTAAGTCTTATTTCTCATCTTTGTCCCTCTCCCTCTTCTCCACGTTCTCACCCGGCACCTCTCGCGGACTGACCAAGGGACTGCTCATTCCGCCGATGCTCCCGTTCACGCTGTCGGCTCTGCCATGACCGAGCCGACCGCTCCTGACACTGGCACCGTCAGCCTGCTTAGCATAGAAGCTGCTGCGGTCACCAGGAATTGCCGGCACAACACCAGTCACCGAGTATATGCTGGTGCGCTCAGCACCGATGCGAGAGCCACCATGAAGGCCTGGGGTTGGTGGCATGTTCGACATGTCAATATTGGCACTGAGAACACTGAGAGGTAGACTCTCCCGACTGCCACCCCAGAGGGAGGATGGAGCTAGAGCTCTCACGGAAGCGTCCGTGTCAAGGGACCGTCGGCGCCGGCGCTTGCTGGAAGAGGCTAAGGTGAGAATGGACGCATTGTCGGTCAAGAGGTTGTTGGCAGTGGCAGCATTGTAAGTCGTCGGGTTGCCGGTGGGTGCAAGGTGCGCAGGAATGGCAGAAGCTGGGGCTGCCGTCGGGAAGGGTTGGCTAAACTGGATCGACTGAGTGTTGTTCTGGTTGTGGCTCGAGGTGCTGCCTTGACCCTGCCCGGTGCCGTTGGGCGCCATGGACTGAATCGTCGTCAATGTCGTGGTCAAGGACCGGACTGAGGGCGCCGGACTAGAGAAGGTGCTGTCTTCCCCTCTTCTTGAATCGACGCCCCCCCCAACTGTGCGACTTGTCCCCGCTAGAGAGCTGGCTCCATGGCTGGTGGTGTTGATGGAGCGCGAGCCTTCGTGGTCTGTCGATACAGTCCCCACCAAGCTTCTCCTCCCGGCTATGGGAGTCGCCTGGTCAGCCCTGGATATGTGGGAGGACCGGGCCACGCTTGTATTGCTGCCTGAGGGCGCTGTAGAGAAGGTACAGGCACTGGTCTCGTTTGTGGCACCATTCCCAACCTGTCCCGACTCGGGGTACGGGTTGTTCTTCTTAGGGCTTCGCTTGATCTTGCGCTTAGGACGGTCGCCATCAGAGGAGGATTTGAAGTTGGTCAACTTCTTGACCCATGTCGAGAAGGGCCGTCGACGCTGGCCTTGACGGTCTGGTAGGTGGTCAGAATCAGGCGATTGCGACATTGTCTAGAGGCTGTGCGCGGGTGGGGAGTTGCGTCGAGGATGATGAACCAAGGCGGGCGAGACGGAGGGAAACAGGGTGTATTTACCGTGAGTCTGAGGAAGGGTGTCGGTCGTAGCCATGAGGTTTCGGGGAGGAGTATGTGTGAGGCGAGGGACGAGTGGGATTGACCGTGGAGGGGATGCGGTGATGTCGTGGTGCCGTGATACTGGGCACCAGTCTTGGGCAGCGGGACGGCCGGAGGCGGGGAGTCAATGGTCCACGGGAGTGACAAAGGAGGAGACACCAAGCGAATGGAAGGTCGGAGAGGTCGATCGGTATATACTCGTAGGGAACGCGCAGTGAACACAGTAGCGAGTGAGGGGCACGAGCCAACAAAGAGTCAAAGGAGAGCGGCGTCACCAGCGTTGCATGGATGGCATGGTTGAGAAGGCGGCTGAATGCGGCGATGGGATGGGAGGTGTGGGGGTCACGTGAGGGCGATCTGGGAACCCAGCATGGAGAGGTCAAGCTTTGAGGCGGAGCAGTACTTAAGTAGTAGAAGTTCAAAGAGGCCTAGATAACTGCGCCTGTCTTACTCTGAGGCGATGCCTGACGCCTAGGCTTATTAGGCCTACTACATGTGCACAAAAGACGACATTTGTACAACGACTCCAAGACCGATACCGAGTACAATTAGGTACGGAGTCGGAGCACCTGGAGCCCACTGGAGCAGATGCGCTACTAGTTAATCTACTACCTACAGGTACTGATTAGGTAGGCTCTGTCCACTGGGCTGGCGCTACAAAGCACCACTGTCAAGTCCGTTAGACCCTGACATCGCGACGTCACTTCTTCAACTAATCTGCCGCCAAGCTTGTGCCTGAGCTCTCCTCCCAATTCATTAGCTTCAAGCAAGCTCCTCCCACCGAGAGTGCACCGTTTGTCCGATGCCCGATCACGACCCGAATACAGCAAGTTTATGCTGCACTGGAATGAAGCCTCGCCTCGCAGGCCATGTCCATTCGCCAACTCCCTAGCGATGTCGTCGACCAGATCAAGTCCTCCGTCGCCATCACCTCGCTCAAGGCCGTCGCCTGTGGCCTGCTTGCCAATGCCCTCGATGCCGGCGCCTCCAAAGTAAACATCGTCATCGACTACAGCCGTGGCAACTGCACCGCCGAGGACAACGGATCAGGCATCTCCCCTGACGAGTTCAGTCACGCCGGCGGCATTGGGAAGCTCCATCGTACGCCGTCTCCCAACCCATCCAGGATGCGAAATGCACACGCCTTTGCATTGTACTAACACCTGCCGTGGATAGACACGTCGCGGTTTCCATCGAGAGTAACTATTCATGGGAAACATGGTGACTTTCTCGCATCTCTAGCAACTTTGTCTTTGCTATCAATCACTTCCCGCCATCAAAACTACCTTTCACACAATTCCATTTCCATCCACAACTCCAAAGTCCTCGCTAGGAATCTCCCCGCACCTCCTGAACACCGTCTCGTCAACTTCGACCATGGAACTAGGGTTATTGTGCGAGACCTGTTTGGCTCGATGCCGGTCAGAGTCAAGCAGCGAGTTGCGATAACTGAGCGAGCAACTCTTGACAAGGAATGGTCAAATCTGATCCGGGAGGCAGTGGCCTTGCTGCTTGCTTGGCCAACCGGAGTTACCGTCTCGTTGAAGAACACCGTGACACAGCGTGAACTTCGGTTCCGACCTTCGGAGAAGCTAGATGTGGTATCCCGAACTTCGAGACTGTTCACCCAGGCCTCGCTCGCAGACTCCAGCGATGCAGCCTCTTGGGTTCCCATTTCAGCATCAGTGGGGTCCATCACCGTCAAAGGTTGCATCTGTGCGAATCCAGTCGCCTCGCGTCGATCTCAGTTTATCAGCCTGGGTATCCACCCCGTTGTCAATGATTTTGGCACCGACGTTCTCTATGAGGAGATAAACAGGGTCTTCCAGAATTCAAGTTTCGGGGTTGTCGACGGAGACGAGGATCGGACAGGAGATTCTCCGAAGCTCGAAGGCTTCACGAACAAGGAGCTTCGCAGTCGCAAAGGAATCGAGAAGTGGCCTATGTTCTACTTTAAGATTTTATCCACCGATTACACAAATGTCGACGCCGTCAACAAACTGGACACCCAAGGACAGACCCTCACAAGTATCCTTGATCTGCTGAAAGCAACTTGCTATGGATTCCTCAAAAAGCACCACCATCGCCCGAGAAGAATCCACCTCGCCCCAGATGAGTCGGTGTTCTCCACGTCCAAAACACTTGGCCGATCTAAGAGATCGTCAAAAAGGCAGCCAACCTCATCGTCTAGTAGTTCGAGGACCAGCTCCGTCCCTCGGAACTTGGAGCCAGAGGCGACACATATGAGATCCGACAGCCCATTTGATGGCTGGCATCGCGTCAAGATTGGCAAAGCCACGCCTCTAAACGCCAACAAAAAGGCTGCTGACGTACAGATGAAGGAGCCAAATGTTGCTCTTCCGAAACCCTTGGTGGGTGAAGGAGGTAGACTCCTGCGCAAGCCCTTCGATGAGCCCTCTCCTGAGCCCGAAGATGTGTCTAGGTCTTCTACCTCTAGCGTACTCACTATTACCGACAGCAGACTTCCTTCAGCCAGCCCCAACTCATCCGATAACCTGGGAATAGGTACTGAACAGCGCATACGCACAGATGGGCAACCTAGACAACAGACGAGCAAGTGGCTTCAGAAGGTCATCAAGTCGTGGGAAAATCCTGTTTTCGAGCCCGCCCGTTCCTCGATTCCCAGGCTAGGCGATAATGATGAGCCTTCCCACCACTGCGGCAAGGGCACAGACGGCGGTGTCAACTTTGATGCCGCATCGATGAACCTGGCTAGTAGGGTATCAAGACAAGCCTTGGCTCAAGCCACGCTGATATCACAAGTCGACCGCAAGTTTATCCTCGTCAAGCTGCCACTGGAAGATGTGGCGTCCGACGAGCCGTCTAAGAAGCACAGCTCTGCCTTGGTCATGCTGGACCAACACGCGGTGGATGAGCGCTGTCGGCTCGAGGACCTCATGGCAGATTACTTTGCCCACGATGCGCTTAGCGGGGATACTACAACTAATGTCGAAGCGCTCGAGCGGCCGTTGGTATTTGAAGTTTCTTCGAAAGAACATAACCTCTTAGAACAGCACCGCGATCACTTCGCCGCCTGGGGCATCATCTACGGCCTCCCTTCTGTCGCTAAACCAACACTAGAACGCTGCAAGGTCGCTGTTACTCGCTTGCCGCCAAGCATCTTGGAGCGCTGCCGCCAGGAACCTCGCCTCCTGATTGAACTCATCCGCAAAGAGATCTGGCGCATCGTCGACGACGGCATCCCTCCGCGCCTGCGATCCCAAACCCACGCACCTTGGATCTCGCGCTTCCACGGCTGTCCCCAGGGCATACTGGAGATGCTACATTCCCGGGCCTGCAGAAGTACTCCCCCCTCCTTCATTCTCTCAACCGCAGTTTACTGACACCGACCTGCACAGGCGCCATCATGTTCAACGACCCGCTCGACAACGACGAGTGTGCACAGCTCCTCTCCCGTCTGTCGCGGTGCGCGTTCCCGTTCCAATGCGCCCACGGACGGCCAAGCATGGCGCCGCTGGTGGATCTCGGGGCCGGCGGCGGATTTGGGCGGTGGCGGGAGGGGAAGAGTCGGGAGGATCGGATCAAGTGGCGAGAGTGGATGGCTGAGTGTGCGACTCCGAACACCCGGAGCGAGCTTTATTAGGCGAAGATGAGTGGTATTAGAGTGGCATTGGGATTTATTTATTGTGGCAGTTGGTTGTAGTCATGATGGCTTGGAACGTGCGTCAGCAATGCAAAGGTTCCATGACTTGAGGTGTCATGACGACTTGGAACGTGCGTTCTATTGAAGAATTCGGAGGCATCAAACTTGTGAACCGCCGCGTCAGAAGTGCGTGTAGAACATGTGTTTTTGTACTCGGATTATCCTATCCAGGTATCCAACGGCTTCTAAAATGCCCCAAGTCCTATCAAAACAGACTCTTGGCAACCGACGCATCCAAGCGCCAGGCAGAGCTCCAACGCCAAAACCAAAGATGGGAGCCGTCATGCTGAGGTTTACGTCATGGGCATGTTGGCGCCCATTCGAACATCTCGAGCGCCCGCAAAACGCCAAATCTTCCTACCCAACGCCGAGGTATTTGCCGAACCGAGAAGAAAGCAGACGCTTGTTCCTGACACCGAGTAAATAGGCAAGGGGGCAGACATTAGGTGTGTGAATGCTCTCGCCCAGAGTAGATCGCTCGCTTCGGTGAGGCCGCTAGAAAAAGGGCGACGCCGGCGACGAAAAGGACGCGCGACTCGGGAGAGCGATGTGGGAGGGAGTCGAAATCGGGTTCGGCCCCGGAGATCAGCTCGCTTTCACGACGGGCGAGGGCTGGGCTTGGAGCTCCTGCTTCTTGCGTTCGACTGCTTCCAAGTGGCGCTGTTTCTCTTCTTCGGGATCCATCCTGACCCACTGCTTGATATCGCGATTCCAGTGGTGTCTGCAAATTGAGTTAGCCTTTCCGTGCTGCCGACGAGGGGAAGCTTGGTCATTGCAGAACAGTAACGCGTGACAATAGCAACGACACAGCAACGACGATGGTGATGGGAAGCAAACAGAGGCAACACATACCCTTGCCATTCTTCCGCAACCAGACTCTTGGTCTGGTATTCGCCGATGAGGATCATTTCGAAGTTGTAGGGGATCCGGGCCTTGACGCCCTCGAACTCGGTAACGCGCATGGGCCACAGGTCCTGGCTCTTGTAGCGGTGCTTGTTCTTGCAGCTCCAGACGCCCGGGCGGTTTTCCTCACGCTCGCGGAGGACGGTGAGGTCGATGTACATGCCGTTGGACTCGTCGATCCAGCGGGCGTCGATGATGTTCATACCATCACCGCGGTCGAGGTCGACATGGTGGGGGTTGACGTCGAGGAGGTACGTTTTGGAGACGAGGTCGCCGGTTTCGGGGTTGGTGTAGTTGTAGGCGTGTTCGGTGCGGTTGAGGTTCTCGCCGAGCCACAGCATCGACGTGTTGGTGAGCTGCACGTCGAGATCGTAGTCCCACGGCATAATTTGGCCGTTCCACCACCACCCGAGGAGGGTGCCGTGCGCCAGCCACGTCTCGACGCCGACGCTGTTCATGGCGCTGAGATAGCTGCGGGCGAGGTCGCGGAGGACGAAGCGGTGTTGGGCGTAGGGGACCTTGCCGTTGAAGAATCGCTTGTCGTAGTGGCCGAGCTCCATGGTGCCGCCCGCCTCGTTGAAGTACTTGGGCGTCTTGGGCTTGGCCGGGTCCTTGCGGCGGGAGAGCGAGCGGGCGGCGGCGGCGTCGTCGTCGTCGTGGCCAACGAAGGGGTCGGCGATGGCATCGCGAGGGTGAGAGCGCGAGGCGAGAGCGGGCGCGGAGAGGGAGGCGAAGCCCCAAAGGAGCAGCGACTTGAGGGAGGGCATCGTGGGAAGGGTCGTCGGCGGGGGGCCGCAATGGCGACCGGGAGAGGGGCGTTGAGGACTGTTGCGTGTCGAAGCGAAGAGCAAATGCGATATGATGTTGGTTGCTTTAAGACGATGGGCGAAATCAAAGATCAACAACAAGCCCGTGGGCAGAGAAAGATGGAGAGGCAGCCAGGTCGCCAATAAGAAGAAGAAAAGGGACAATTAGCGTAGGCAGCGAATTAGTACACACACCCCTGACGTAAAATGAGACGGGACGATAATTCGAATCCCGGAGAGGGAGAGAAAAAAAAAAGAGTCGAGGGCACTTCAGGACTCTGGCGGAGGGGGAGAGAGAGATAGAGAGAGGCGATGCTAGGTTGATAGCGGTGACGAAGTGGAGAGAGGGACGAGAGGGATGGAGAAAAGAAGGGTCGCCGCGCGGACAACGCAACGAGTACTGATTACTTCGTAGCCCGTAGATAGTCTACGTACGCAACTGGATCTGGTGACGGGAGGTTTTGGGGGAAAGAGGGAGGCGGGCGATGGATCCCCATTGCATCGATAGTGCTATTAAAAGTGGCGGACCGAGAAGTCTGGGGGAAAAGCATGGGAAGGGAAGTGGGCGGGAAGGGTCCGGCACGCGCCTCTTTGCCCGGACGAGCCAAGCGTGGGAGCAGGGCTGGAGTGGAACGGACGTAAGCTACTTTCTACACGCATACGCAGACGGGGAGGAGTGGTACGTAATCTATCTGGAGGGGAAAAGAGCGTGGCATGGATGCAACGCATCATCAACACCGGCGTGCAACATGCCGCATATCACGGCAACAACGGCACCGACTCGCCCGATAAGTACTACTACATATGTAACCTAGACTACTAGTATGTAGACTTCTTTGGGCAGTAGTATGTAGTCTGTGCCTTGCACCAAAAAGCCACCCGCCTCGATCCCGCTTTAACTGCCTGCTTACCTTGGGTAGGTAATTAACCAGACAAGTCTCGCCCCCTGCATTCATTCTCTACCGACCGGCTGACTGACTAGCTGGGCTGAACATATCGAAATTTACGCAGCAACCACAATTCAGCCTTCCATCTAATCAGCGTCCTCCTCTCGGCCAAAACACACCACACCCCCTGAAGGGCGACGTAACCTCGCCCGCCCCGCAGCAGTCTGCAGACATCAATCGGCCTTTCCGCGCCCCATTCCGCCTTACCCGATACCGAGATGGCCTTTTTTTGTTCCATCGGTGGGTCTAATAAACATGGGTTGAGTCCCGGCAATGCTCGTAAAGCTTCCGAGGACGACCAACAGAATACCGGCATTGCGGTAACGAGGGAACCAACAACTCCAACAGTGCAGCATTCGACAACCCAGCGTAACATAACTCGACTTGTTTATTTCATTCCCCCTTGGCCCCGTCGCGGCTCTTTTAGGCTGTCTCGTCGGTGCGCTAGTCAACCCCCTTTCTAGAAAGTAGTCGTGTGCCGGCTGGCTGCCAGTCCGTCCTGTCTCGCCCTGATGACCGTTATTAATTTACAGGCTGCGACGTGGCACGCGAAATGAGCCAAGCCTCCCCCCCGCCGCGTGACGTACCCTGCCATCAATTGCGAGTGCCCAGCAAAAAGTCGCACGCATCACCTTGTACTTCGTACAGGACACACGACGCAGGAAAACAAGTCGCATTGTAGGACTATCATGATCCTTTGCCTGACTCTCACAGGCCGGTTCTCCTTGGCGCAGAGGCCTCCATGAATTTCCGTGGCCGAAACCCATCGAGCAGCAGCTGCATTCAATAAACATACTAGATATATAGTGTATTACACGACCTTTGCACCCGAAAAACCGGTCCACGTTAATTGACTTCCACTATTACTCTTATTTTTAGGCTCAGTATCGAACACGGGCAAGTGGAGGAAAGAAGAAACTACGACTTAAGTCTCTCACGTAATGTACAGGGTTCACGTAATGCACGGGGTTGCGAGCGACGGCCTGAACCGAAAGATCACAGTGTGTGATGGTCGCATATCGTCCCGTACTTCCGTTGCAGCCTCGTGGTAGAACTCAATCTGCTTGACATCTGACGCTCTGTGCATAAGGCGTCTCGTGGTAAGAAAGAGGGTTGCTTTGCATCTGAACAAGATGGTGATGCTTTTCCACCCACATTCCGTGACTTTCACAACGTATTCGCTTGTCGGAAATTGGCACCTCTAAAGGGAAGTGATCTGCGTCTTACAGAGGCACGTCACACCAAATCCTGCAGCATTGTGCCTGCAACACAACCATGATGAACAGATTAACTAACTGGCTAACTGAAGACTAATTAGATCGTGCGAACAGATCGACTGGCTAGTGGAACCTAGATCGTGAATGGTCCGTACTCTATGCTGATCCATTCTATAAGGACGATGCCGCCTAGGACAACGCCTTGTTCCATCACAGCGTGCGTGCATTGATGGGTAGACTATCTAAAGCATCAACGACTCAAAAAGATAGTTCACGTGTTAACACGCGAGGCGACTCTCCCGCCGGGAATTGAACCCGGGTCTCAAGCGTGACAAGCTTGCATACTGACCACTATACTACGGAAGATGATGGTTGTGTACAACCATCGTAGCGAGTTCGTGGTCAGGTGACTTCAGGGAGTGTCTATAAGCTAAGGGCTCGTTGTAGATTACCGAGTTTCTCATCGGGAAACCCTGAACCATCGTCAGGCCTGGTCAAGACATTCTTTTCTTTTTTGGGTAACGTAGTGGCCATCGGTCTGTGTCACGGATCAAAGATCTCTAAAGGTGATGAGCCCGAGACGGAAAAGGCAAGCTGATGGACTGTGATGAAGATGTATCTCTCTACAGTACACATAATCGCGTCGTATCAAATTGCTTACCCTAGAGCACAAGCCCCAACAAGGGTTTCCAAGTGGAAACCTAGAGATTGTCGATGGCTAGTACTTGACCGTGCAACTAACTCTCGGGATAAGAAGCGCACGTTCTCCGAGGGAATTGACTAAAGGGTCATGTGCCAGCTTAGATGTGGCAGTTCCTAGGCCTAAGCGTCAGTCAAAACAAACGGCAATGCCAACTCTAGCAGCCGGAGCTCAACTCAAGTCACAAGAACAGGAGCAAGCAAGGACTCTGTGGGGGAGTTTCATTTGTGCGAGACACTCAAACAACGACTTCTTCTCCACAGTCATCGGGCAACGTTGCTTTGCATCCAGGATTGTACATATTCCCAGTGAGGGGGAAGAGGTGGAAGTCCTCCGCCCGGCTAAATGCGCCTCTCGCTGCAGCTACTGGCAGAGCCCCAGGTCTGGGGGGGCCGGCTAGATTGGCTGGTGGAACGAAAGATGACGCAAAAACTGGGCAGTGGCGTAGGGGAACAACCCGAGTCCCCCTTGGCGACGATGGGAGAGGCGTTGAGTTGGTTGTTGGTTGGGTGTTGCCTCGGTCGCTAAGCGGGGAAGAAAGAGACGCCCGAGTGGGCATGGACGGGATCGTACGAAGTAAGAATGCCCTCACTGGCAGCTGGTTTCTTTCCGTGAACATACGTACTGCTACAATTGGCGTGATTCTTTTTTTGTCGTGTTTTGAGAGTCTGAAGTCGGTCTATCACAACTCAACTTCGATCGGGAGCCCAAGGGCGGACATGGAGCCACTCTCAACACCATAAAGCTCGCCGCCAACCCTCCCCCATAGCCAAGAACCTGCGAATGCAACCTACACATGGCAGACACGACTCGAGTCAGAGCAGAGAGCACCTGCGTCTGCACCAGCTGCCGATGGCCCCAACGCCCGAAGCCCCGCACCCATCTCGGGCCAAAAATGCCTTGAGAAAGTCGAATCCCTCCCGATGTTCGTCTTTCTTCCCCCTCCCCTTTGCTCCGCTTCCCCCAGGTCTTCTCCAACGAGTCGCCGCTCGCCGACGGGTGTGGAGACTTGCTTCCTCCGTAGCGCTCTCTTTCCCCATGGGGTTGCGGATCCGCCCCCTCGCGTGCAACCCCGGAACAGGCCCCCGGCGACGAGCCTCCTAGACTGACCGTCTGCTGTGTGAGATGGATGCCCTCTGATGAGACCTCTGCCAGCGGCTAAATTGCCCGAGAGAGCGCCCGAAGCTCGGGGTGACGCGGGCCGAGGAACATGCGTCTTTGCTGGTTGGAATAACTAGCTGCTTGCCCCCTCTCCGTGTCGTCACGTAGTCCTCGGATCCCCTCGACGCCTCCTCCTTGCTCTCGTCTCAGTCGGTCATCATGGGCATCAAGCAATTCGCCAAGAAGCACTCCCTCAAGGTCTCGGACAAGCAGGTCACCAAGGCCGCCGAGCTGACGCTGCGCGAGTCCATCTGGCCCATTGCCCTTGTTACCACCCTCTTCTTTCTCTGGGGCTTCAGCTACGGCCTCCTCGATACCCTCAACAAGCACTTCCAGGTCACGCTCAACATCACCCGCGCTCGATCCGCTGGCTTACAAGCCGCTTACTTTGGGTCCGTCTGCCAAGCTGCTACAACCTGCCGCCGCCGCTGACCATGTCGTAGTGCCTACCCGCTCGCCTCTCTAGGGCATGCTGCCTGGATCCTCCGCCACTACTCATACAAAGCTGTCTTCATCTGGGGCCTCTCCCTGTATGCGGTTGGCGCGCTGATTGCGATCCCTTGCATCAAGGCCAAGTCGTTTGGGGGGTTCTGCGCCTCCATCTTCATCATCGGAAACGGGCTAGGCTCGCTTGAGACGGCTGCGAACCCCTTCATCACCAGTAGGTCTCAATGGAACTTTGTTGAGTAGAGCCTATCTGACTCTTCTTAGTTTGCGGCCCTCCACGATATGCAGAGATCCGAATCAACTTGTCCCAAGCTTTCAACGGAATCGGAACCGTCATTGCGCCCGTGCTGGGCTCGTATGTCTTCTTCAACTTCGACGACGAGAAAGCTCTGGCAAACGTGCAATGGGTCTACCTCGCCATCGCCGTCTTTGTTCTTCTCCTAGCGGCCCTCTTCTTCTTCTCCAACATCCCCGAGATTACCGACGCTGGTAAGTTGTCCCCGTTGGAAAGCGGCGGACGAGTGACTAAACCATGATAGATATGGCGTTCCAGGCCCAGGAAACCCATTCGGACGCCGACGACAAGCCGTTCATCAAGCAGTACAAGCTCTTCCATGCATCGTTCGCGCAGTTCTGCTACACCGGCGCCCAGATAGCCATCGCGAGCTTCTTCATCAACTACGCAACCGAGACCCGTGACGGCACGAGCGACGCCATGGGCTCCAAGCTCTTTGCGGGGGCCCAGGCCGGCTTTGCCATGGGTAGGTTCCTCGGTGCGATTCTCATGAAATTCTCTAGGCCGCGATGGGTCTTCTTGGTCTTCCTGACCTTGTGCATCATCTTCATCTCGCCCGCCATCACCCAGCGCGGAACCGCAGGTATTGCGTTCCTGTACGTGGTCTTGTTCTTTGAGTCCATCTGCTTCCCCACGATTGTCGCATTGGGCATGAGAGGTCTCGGGCGACACACCAAGCGCGGGAGCGGCTTCATTGTCGCGGGCGTGGTTGGCGGCGCATGCGTGCCGCCTCTGACGGGCGTGGCTTCTGACAACATGGGCACGGGCGAGGCCATGGTCGTGCCGCTTGTGTTTTTCGTGGCGGCCTGGACGTATCCCATTTGCGTCAACTTTGTGGGGAGCTACAAGAAGGTTGTTGACTCGTTCTATGAGACGGAGATTGGTCTTCGTGATGAGCGCGTTCTCGACGAGGAGAAGATGCAGGGGGGCGTGGTTGAGCATGAGATGGCAAAGAAGACGAATGCCTGAGAAGAGATTTGCGATGTGACCAGTCGCTGCAATAAAGTACACCTTGCGTCTGCAGACCCCCAAGCTTGTGCTTGCAACTCTACGGTCCCGACTGACATGTATTTCTCTCTCTTGTGAACACTGTATGTCACAGCGTCTGTCACAGCCGCCAACAAAGCCATACCTTTCGCCAGTCTTTAGTTGCCCTTGACCTGCACGGGTTCGGGGAATATCTTGCCGACCGCTCGCCGACTGCAGTCTGCCTTCGACGATGTGATCTTTCCTGTGTTCGCCATCATGCTCACTTCTGGGAGTTGGCGTGGGAGGGTAGTGAGATGGTTCATATCATCGCTCCATGGAAGCATCCGACGAACGATCTTGTCAGGCTCGCTTGCGCTAGACGGTCGCACGCATACTGTGCCAAGGCATTGGATAGGACAATACAAGAAACGCGACGTCCAACATTGACGAGCGAGGGGGAGATGGTCATACTTAATGTCGACTTTCCTGATCCCGGTCCTCCATCTACAAACGTGGCTCATCTGGGCGTGCTTCAACCACTGCGTCGTCGGGTTGCTGGATCAGTGAGGAAATGGCTCGATCACGGCCACGATGAAGTCTTGGTCTTGTTCGTGCGGGTCCAGCGCAGCAGCTTTCTCATCTTCAGCGGGAAGAACAGCTACGGAGTGGGCGTATGCTATGTTGAAGGCGGAGAGGATTCAACTGATCATCTCGTTGAGGCGCCATGTCCTTCGACAGAACTTGATAGCTGGCTTCGGGGATAGTCTGTTGGCAAGTAGAACATGCAGTTGTCGCCGACTGTGGGAAGAAGGTGTCCAGTTCCCTCGCACGAGATCAGGATATACTGGTGCAGGGCGGCGCCGTCTGCTGCCACACCGTAAAGCGCTAGGTCGCAGAAGGGATCCAAGACGATGGCCGTCTTCTGACCGACATCGAAGAATTCACTAGAGTAACTTCGAAACCATTCTGCCTTCTCAATCGTGTCTCCAATCAACAAGACTGCCCGATGCTGGTCTGATGCAAATAGGGTCGCGGGTGGAACTGGGTGCTTTGGTCTCGGGACATCCTCAATGACGAAATTGTCGAACGTGAGTGAGATCGGAGACGTTATCGCGCACCTTCAACGTCCAAGATCCTGGAGTTTAGGCGCAAAGTAGCTCAAACGAGTCTTGAACGCAGAAACAAACGTCGATGCGAACCACGTTCTGCAGGGCGTCGAATGGCTTGTCGAATAATTTTGGCACTTCCTGGCATCACAAAACCCGGTTGAAAGTGTTCCTTCGCGTAAGAGTACTTCATCTTATCGACATGCACGTCAAAGGTGATATGACGGACTTCCGATTGGCTGCACTGGATGTAGGAGCCAGGTCGATGTTCGTTGATCAAAGCCGGGTTACTCTGCTCGATGTCACTTTGTACCTTAAGCTGTTCACTCGTGGAGTCCGCAAAGGTCATGGCACCATGAAGAAGGGTGGCGGGGAGGGTGAGTTCGGTCGAGAGCATGTCTACGACGCGGTTGCTAGTCGCCGTAGTGGAGAGGTTTCTGACACGGATCTCGCTCTCCTTCGTCGTCATGCACTCTTGGGACAGCACCAAGTGAGACTTCGTCAGTCTGCTCGCTGGTAACGGCTTCTATGGTGGTGGTCTCAGAGTTGTCATGCTGATAGTCTTGTTCGATGAGGGCTTCATCTGGGGTAGGCATGGGTGTGGGTGTGACGGGGCCGGCAGTGGGGAGGCCTGGCTCGTCATGTTGTGCTGGGGGAGACTCCATGTTGGAAGGCGAAACGCGAGAGCGAAGACGGGAAGAAAAACGATGAGAAATAAGTGAACACGCTCTTCAAAGTATCGACTGGACAATGAAGGCTCGGTGATGTATCAACAATCACTCTGACGGGCCAGGTATCAGTTCCTGTCCGGGACTACACTGCGTTGAGACCAAAAATCTGCGAGTTAACCATGAAGGTCAATAATCTCACCGGTCTCGGGCCGTGGGCCATGTGGATATGTAGTTGCTCTCTTGAATACTCCTCTGCAGGGTTCCGATCATCTGACGCAAGGCTTGTCGAGTGGATTTGTCACCTCGGGGTTGCAGTCTATTCTACAAGGTCCCTAGGGAACGGTGTTCGACCAGGATCGATTTTCGGTCGGCTCGATGACCTTTTCTCTCTTTTCTTGTGCTCGCACCAGACTCGTGTCGTGTGTTTCGGTCAATGTGCCTTACTTTTAGTGTAGCGGTCAATTAACAAGATGACCTGCGACAGTCGTCTCGGTGATGGTCTCAGCCACCAAGATCAGCCTACTAAATTTATCCGAACAAGGGAGACCAAGGGATTGACCATCAGCGGCGTAGTGCTTGATAGAGAGGACCCCGGTATCGCATATCCCGAGGGGCTGGACAACAAGATTGGGCACTGCTCCTTGAATTCCGAACAGTCGACTGAGGCCATGCGGACCGGAACCGGAGCGAGAGGAGGGGAGCAGACCGGGGATGAAGCACAGCAGACGATGGAGACTCCACCACGGCCCCACGGACGTCGTCAGTTGCTGTAGTTTTCGCAAGGCCCTTCGAGCTTTTGGATCTTTGCTCCATTAGGGCGCCGATGGAAGCCGGGCGTGAGACTCTGGCCCGATTGGCCCGTTCTCTCGTCGTCGCAATGTCCCACTGCCTGAAGAGGAGAAGAGCCGCGTGCTCCCTCCTCAGCATCTCAGTTCAGCATCTTGGCTAGGAACTATCTAATCTACCTAGACCTCACCGTGGAATCTCTTCCCTACAATGGTCAACCTCTATCCGAAGCGGAGGCTTAGACTGGCCTAGTACAGAAGGCTATAGGGCCCGGTGTCTCATATCAACTTTTTTTGGAAATTTCGCTAGAGTTACTCTGTACTATATGCTTATATGACCTTATGCGCTCTTATATGACCCTGTTTTACGCATATTAATTAATCCCTAAATGTTTTTAAGTTTTTTTTTACTAGAGTTACTTAATATAATACACTCTTATATAATCCTATTATATATATTTATTAAGATCTTAAGATTAGAGGTATATAACCTTAGGTTATATACTTAGCTATAACTTAAAAAAACCTCTTATTATAACTTAATTTTTTCTTTTTTTTTTTTTAATATTATATTCTTAGGTATAAATACTCTCCTCTTTTAATTAGATTTATACTATTATATTACCCTTTTAATTACTATTTTTTTATATATAGTTTTATATAGCTAAGAGCTATATTTTAATACCTATTTTACCTATTTTAGCTTACTTTTAATAACTTTTAATTTCTTATATATCTATATATAATAGTAAGCTAATTTTTATTTTAGTAGAAAGTATTATCTTATACTTACTCCTCTTTCTCTCTCTCTTACTACTAATTATTTATAAAAATATACCTCTCTATATAATTATATTCTTATATATAATATTATATAATAAAATACCTTTTATATAAAAAAGTATTACTAAAAAAAAGAAGACTATTATTTAAATACTAGTTATCTTATTTTTTACTCTTCTCTTTTTACTACTTTCTAATATAATAAATAATAATATTATAGTAAGTATTAAGCTTAGTAATAAACACCTTTAGTACCTTCTTAAGAAGATACTTAGTATAACTACTTATAAGTTTATATTTAATATTAAATAGCTTATTATAAACCTAAACTTAACTATTTAGGCTTTTATAAAAAGTTTAGCTAGAGCTAGCACTAAAGGTCTTATAGTGATTAAAATAACTAAGATTAGTACCTTTTTTACTTATTTATTTAAGTATATAATCTTATACTTACTTATACTAAGACTCTTATAAGCTTAAGATTTATAATAAGATTATAACTAATCTAAAGATAATATTATATACTATTAACTTATATAGCACTTAGAATTATAATATTATACTTTATTATCTTTATAGTATTAAATATAATACTATAAAGTTATATAATAAATATAAATAGAATAATAGTACTCTTATTAAATATATTATTACTTATAATACTTACTTATATACTAATTATTACTAGAA
>WPDH01000150.1:0-52682 GCA_019137255.1 Corinectria fuckeliana | reverse complement strand
TATAGCTAGATCTTATTAGTTACTAGTTATATTATTAACTAAACTAATAAATATAAATAAACTTTATAATTAAGATATAATTATAATTATAAAGGTTTATTAAACTAAGTCTTATTTAAGAGAGATTTAACCTAAGTAGTACTTTAAATACTTTTACTTTAAATATATTACATAATACTATTAGAAATAAGCTAAGTATAACTACTATAAGAGAGCTTATTATATAAGAGATATAATATATTTTATTTTTACTAGTAAGTTTCTTTTATTATATTATAATTATAATAGCTTATACTTAATATAATCTTATATATATTATATAGTATAAAAAAAGTAAGAATAAGTAAGAAATACTTACTTAAGAAGACTTATATAGTTTAGTATTTTAAGTAAGTAGTATAAATATATAGTATACTTACTATAAGATATAATAGTATTAATACTAATACTAACTATAATACTAAACTATCTTACTTAAAAAGAGCCTAAATAGCCTTTAAAGTAGTTTTAAGCTAGATTAAACCTAGGTTTAGGTTTTACTCTTATAGTATTTCAGCTAATTAACCTAATAAGAGAGTAAATACTATTAAAAGTTAGAGAAGGTATACTAATACTAGTTAATAAAAATAATACCTAAAAGGATAAGAAATAGTATAAGCAACTTAAGCCTACTCTAAAATTAAATAAGTTTTAATATATAATTTAAGCTAAGCCTTATAAGGATTTATTATTATAAGTATATAATTAGCTTTTCTTATAAAGTAAACCTGCTTATACTATATACTATTATATATATATACTAAGCCTAACTTGCTTTTCTCTTAGGTGAGAGTAGTAGGGGGATTTTTATCTTATAGCTTACTATTAGGGTTTTTCTCTCTTATTATAAATTAGTCTAAGTTACTTAGAAGAGAGACTAAAAAGCTATTAGCTAAATTAGATATAAATAAATAAATAAAATAAATAAATATATATTTAAGCTTAGCTTAAGTTTATAATACTATATAAATTAAATTAATATCTCTAATTATAATACTAGTTTTTTTTTTTTTTTAAAGGTAAATTTATATTAGTATAAGCAAAAAAGTCTTTTTATATTAATTACTATAAAGTCTTTTATATATAATACTTAATATTAAGCTTATATTTATTATAAAAGTTTAAAAGTGATAATTTTAAAAAAATAGTTATTCTTACTTTAGTTTATTTATTTAAGACAAAAAGAATTTAAAGTTACTAGATAATATTGTTAAGTAATACACAACAGAGTATAAAAATAAGATGGTAGAAAGTGCTGTGTTTTGACTGCGCGGCAGCTGTAAAGTTAGAGCCAGAACTAATGTCGCTTCTCTGGGTAGGATAGTTCTCGAACATTGCTAACATCCTCTTTTAGAGCTCCTAAGAGAGAAACTGTTTTCCTGAGAAGTGGCAGAGTGCCCTCCATACAGACGTCGAATCGCGAATGATGATGCGTGGGAGAGACAATGGACAGGGTAGGTGGGCGGTTGTCCATCTCTGTTGGCCTGTGCGGGAAGGCATCTGCATGGTCAACCCATCCAGCGTCCAGGGACAAGGCTTCGGACAAGGCTTCGGACACGGTGCATTGACTGCGATGTCGTCGGCAAGGACAGTTGCCGGTACCAGGTCTACGCGGTCGGTGCCCCCTGGTCTGCTCCTGGGGATATGCAGGCCAAGCAAGGCGAACAACATACCACCGGGTCCATGATGAGAAAAAATCCAACACTTGTTTACGATCGACGGGTCGCATTCAGCCTGGTGGCGGAGCATCCGATCCGTTGCGACGTCTCTCCAGAGGCTGAGATGCAACATCGGGACGTACAATGCTCTCTATCCCACGAAGACGCCTAGGAGATTGTTTTCCAACGCGCCAGTGTGCACGGCGAATTCAGGGATGCATTTGAAAGAGAGGAGTTGGCCCAATGCCATTCGAACTCAAATGCCGAAGATGATGCGTACCTGTTGGAAGACGGGCAAGTCTTGGTATTCTCACGCTTTGGACTCTCCAACCACCTTGCTGGCTCTGTTTGTCCATCACATCCAGCCGCGGTTCGCACAGCTCAGCAGTACCTCGTGGGATAGTGGTACGTCGGCCAGTTGCGGAACATGTTTACTTGTGAATACAATCATCCGAGGTTGCGACGTACATGACGTAGATTCGGAGCTACAGTGCCACCTCGACGGGATACGGAAATGGCTTGTGGAGGAAGCTTCGAGCCCTAAGCGCGCTCGGCAATGTTGGTGGCATCTTCAGATTAAACATTGAGACGATCGACCAAGAATCTAGGAAGAATGTAGGACGGATGTGATGAGTGAAAGGCGGACACATTGCATTCGTGGACATGGTGCTGGGCCAGAACACCACACCTCCCGACTCCAAAGTTTCACGTATGATTTGTGCCCTCTGCTGGGCGGTGCGTTTTAGTGTGCTAATCTTTTTGATCGGCGCGTCCTGGGGTCCCGCACAGTAGAGTACTAGTGTGAGTACTGTGACTGTTTAACGTGCAGCTATTAATTAGTGCGTACATGATGCACGTCCGTACATGATGCACGACGTGCATCATGTGAGTACCACATCAAGATCAAAAGATGGCGAACTAGTGCACCCGATCTCAACAGCATCAGAGGCTGTCTTTCGGTGGTGTTGCAATGAAGTTGAAGTTTTCGGTTGGACCATCATCCCTCGTCGTTTTGGAATCGACGAAGCGCTACAGAATACTGACACATGCGAGCATAAAGACACGGGGTTCATTCAAGCATGGCTGCATGTCTCAACGCCATAGACACTTGATTGAGTCTTGGGGGTCAATTGCTGAGAACAAGGAACAAGGACGGCAAAGAACTGATCGCAGCTAGTCCAGTAGTAGCGAGACCTTCGAGACAGGTGCTGGCCGGCTTTGACATGTCGATTAAGTCGATGATGAGAAAAGAGGTAGACGTTCGTTGGAACGGTCGTTTGCAAGTGATGTCCCTTGTGATCTGCGGTGGCACTGTCATCGCTTGCCTCTAATGTACGTGAGCAGACCTGGCGAAGATCAAACACTACTGCATCTCGGTGCCTGCACGCGGCCTCACGAGGGAATGCAGCCTAAGCAGCGCGGCCAATCTCATTTCGAGACGTCTCTCCTGGAGGCTGCTTGCTCAGCGCCTCGCAACAGCATCTCCAGGGCTTTGCTGCGAGCAGATTCCAAGGTTGGTTCGCATACTTCTTCTTGACGCATGATGACGGTCGAGCTCGAGGATGGTGGGTATCTACATGTCTTCACATGTTGATCGTCGTGGACCCCTGCGGCAAGATGTGGGCACTGTGTCGCTGGGGTGGCAGAGCAAAGGCCCAGGGGCGGGATACCCCATCAGATGGACCGACATCATCCCCAGTCCCCAGTGCTGGCTCTCCGCCGGCTCTCCTCTGTCCCCGATGTACCCAATCCCTGAGGTACCAGTCCGCGGTCTTGTACCCAGTACTTACATCTCTAGTAGGTTGATGGCTTCAGTATGGTACTCTGAGTGCTGTCTCTGTACCCAGTACCTACCTATGTACATCGTAGGTCTGTCACGGCTCTGTTAGTGGTGGGGGGTTCCTCGCCCCGCCAAGAGACAGCGGGGAACTTGGCACGGGGTGGACAGCAGGGTTGGTAAGGGTCACTCCGTCACTGCCACTGGCACCATCACTGATTGTAGCCGCCTAATTACGGTCGACCCAACGATGCACGGTCAACATGGATGTCTGCTCTTGTTCTGATTCAGCTGTCTCACTCAGCGGTGGTTGTCTCAGCGGTCATCCATCTGAGCACTCCATGCAAGGATGGCATCCCCCGCCCGAGAAACACCCATGAATCCCACGGCGGTTCCATCACATGCGTTGCCTTTCACGCCGCCTTTTCGGCCCATGCCTCAGAGGCTGAAGACCGCACCCACCAAGATCTGGGGCTGGGAGCTGGGCGAACTTGAGAGGACGATCAAGGGACATCCCAGCGATGTCGGCTTCGGAGAACTGCTCAGTGCCGCACTGCTGACTTCTTGCTCGAGTGATTTAACCATCAAGCTTCAGGATCCTTCAGACGACTACGAAAACATCCGAACATCCGAACATCACCTGGCCGCGACCACAGCGTCAGTGCCATCAAGTTATCCCCTTGGCAGCCGCCGGCGCCCCAGGCTCAGGAAACCTTCCAGCCGCGACAAGACTCTGCGAATTTGGCACCACCCGCTGCGTACACCCCTCTGGCCAGACTTGCGGCGCTGAAGAAGCCCCCGCCAACAACGGACACGGCTGAGTTTATGGCAGCAGCCAGCCTCAATAAGATGATTTGTCTCTGGGATGGTAGAGCTGGGATGGTAAAGAAAACTGCATCAGGGTCCTGACTAGCCACGACAACTGGATGCGGGCATCGTTCGCGAGGCGGCAATCAACGGTGAGATAGAACAACACCAACCCTACACCAAGCAAAGCGGCAAACGGGAAGCCTCAAGACATTCAAAGTCGATGCGTTATTGCGACCGGGAGTGTTGGCCAGAAAGTGCGCATCTTCGCCACCCGACGCGCCTATGGCGACGAAATTACAAAACACAGCAGCAAGTACAGACAGACTCGTTCTGCTCGGTGATTCCACGACGAGCAATAGGCAAAGAGGCAGCCGTCAAACGGGTCAAAAGCGCGGTGCAATACCATGTGACGATTACACATTGGATTGACGAATCTTCTAGGAAAGAGAAGGTCGCCATTCCTCGGCAAAAGGCGAGTTGGCATTCCCCTCGAACAGCTTTGGCTTCTCAGCCCGTTGACATGGTCATGGTCTAGGTCAGCACTACTAACGGCAGGGTCAGTCCCGTGTTACACCTTGCGCCTCGTCTGTTACTCAGCCGTACGACTGAAGAATCGGTCTGCTTTGCCTCTGATGACGCCAGGCGGAGTCGCGCCCAAACACAAACGGACACGTACCTGCAGACTTCAGGTCTAAGTAGGTGGTCAAAGAATGGACTCCCCATAGGTAGGGTACCCCGGGTGCAACAACCCTCCCTGGGCGAGATCTGACCACTTCAACCTACAGGCGCCGGCTCTGGGGCTACGTGCAACAACGTTGCGGGACTTCTCGCGAAGAGGAAGCATCTGTCTCTACAAATGTCACATTATCAACTCCACATCCGGACTAGCAAATCGATGGATTCGATGGACTTTACAAATGTACGAGCAGTCTCGTCGTGCATCACGCACGCGGCAACGTGTACCATGCAGTTTCCGAAAGTCGCTATGTCTTGCCTTGGGGATGTGCTACTAATATCCGAATTGCTGCAACATGTCTCCCTCGGCTTAAGACTAGTCAGAAAAACCAGGCGTCGGAAAGCGCGAGGAAAAGGCAATCGAGCAGACCAGATTTGCATATCCCGAACGTCAGACGATCGGAGGTTCCCAGCAGTCGCGATCGAGTACAAAGCGCCCTACTTGAGTTGCGATGAAGTCATCACGGGGCTGGAAGCGGAAATCCAACCAGATCTCGATGTGATCAACCAGGAGGGTGAGGGGTTGAATTTGCAGCCCGACGGCTTCCGGCTTGGCATCGCGCCTCGACACGCGCTCACCGCCGCCGTGGTAGCGCAACTCTTCTCATATATGGTGGGCAAAGGTATACAGTACGGCTACGTTTGCACGGGGGGGACGTACATCTTCCTCTACACCCCGAGCGATCCCTCCTGCGTCTACTACGCCGATTGCGTACCGAGCATGGACGTTGCAGACGATGAGAACCGACTCCATCGGACGGCCTTTATGCTTCAAGCCATTCAATCGCCACCCCCGTCACAAGCGTGGCAGGATGATGCCGGCAAGCGACAGACCATACAAAAACGGCCATACGGTACTCAGGAGGGCCTCGGCAGGGTCGCTTTCGGCAGTTCGCTAGACGAGAGATGCCCCAATATCGCGGACCATGGCAGGCTGCGGGGATAATGCTGAATGTATACCTCTCTACCTTTCTGGATCGCGGGGGTCCCTCTTCAAACTGCGCCTGTTGTGAAGTAGTACGACGAGCACTCCGGCGGCGTGGACGGGGTCCCGAGGGTCCGCATGGCGACGCGACCGGACCGACCACCTGAACGGGAACGCGCCAGCGCCCACAAGCTTCGGCTGGCATGGCCTCCGGGTTCTTTGTCTCTGTTGGTTGTAAAGTAAGTGAGTGTACTGTGCCGTGCCACGCGGGGGCCAGAAAAAGTTCCCTCTTTCAACCTCCCTTTTTACGATGTCATACACACACCATGAGACCCCCCGGAAGGCCCGGCTGCGAGGCGCACATGACTTTCTCACAGCGAAGGCATCCCTTTCCAAAGGACCGATCCTTTTGCCCATTTTGAGGCCCCACGGCGGTCAGGATACCGGATCTTGATCGGGGCTTCCGACCGTACGCGTCACAACCAACCCAACGTTCCAGAGACCCGCAGCCGGAGGAGGAAGCTGTCGGAAGATTTGTATGAGAGGGAGGGATTTGAAGCAAAGCGGCTCTCTTGGACTAGCGCTGCAATGGAAGCAGGGATTGAGACTGTGAGTACTGTGCTGTGACTGTGCAGCAGCCTACAAGTGGGATGCTGTGCAGCACTCTACATCTTGTCTTCCGTCTCTACTAGACTCGTCCAAGTTCATTGAGTCGACATGCACCAGTACTGGACGTTTTGGCCAGCATAGTTTGGCCGGCATAGATTCGATATTGTTGCCGGGGAAGAGCTCCATCAGCGTCCTTCGAGACCATCTCTACCAATCATGGACTGAGCACCAGGTTGTAACGCCCTTGCCGCAGTGCAATCCTCGTGCCAACCTCCTCTCTGATACCACCAGAGCCGCCCTGTCGAACGATACGAACTGCGCTCGTCTCATGCGGCAGCGTGAGAAACGCCGTGGTGCTTGTCGGCACCGTCACGGCCATCGTGACACCCTCCACCTCGCCCGTTGCGCCGCGCTTCCGCTCAAACTTGATCTCGATGTTCCCGTACGGGCAGTCGACGCTGCCCTCGACAAGGTCGAATTCCGATCGCAGAGGGGGCTTCACCGTCCACGTCTTGTACGCGTCGCTCTCCACCCTGAGGCCCAGGACCGCCTCGTACAGCCACTCGTAGATGGTCCCCAGCATGTCGTGGCACTTGCTGCGGCATGCGTCCTGCCAGAATTCGTTGAGCGTGGTTTCGCCCCGGCGGAGGAACCGCATGTAAGAGGGGTGCTCTTCCTGCCGCGCCATGGCCAGCACAATGTCTGGTCTGTCGACGTCGGCGAGCGTGTTCCAGACGGCTTTCAGACCAATCTCTCCCGCGCGGATGCGGTTGTCGGCGCAGTCGTCGAGGAACGCGCGCTGGACATCGGAGACATGCTGGGGAGGGACGAGGCCGAATTGGAGGGCGATTGCCTGGGCTACCATTGTCCGATCCATCGTCCCGGGGGCGTCGATGGATGTGTAGAAGGCATAGGGATGATGCTCCGACGGACCAGTCACGAGCAGGCGCTCATTGTACACGGCGTAGATGCGGTCGGCCCAGCTGCGAAAGCGAGCCTCTTCTTCACCGTCTCCCAATTCCTTGGCCATCAGCTCGACATTGCGAAGACACCGGTAATAAACGGCCGTCTCGATGTTGGCCTGGTGGTTGCCAAAGGCGATATCACGACCCCAGTCGCCAAGACCGTGCTCAATCAGGCCGCCATGACGCTCCTTGGTACGCAGATACTCCATGTAGCGGATGCATGGGCGAAAGAGCTTGTCAAAGACCACCGTCGAGCCATAGTACCGCTTGATAATCTCCGGCAGCAGGGCAGCGGCACCGCCCCAGGTGACGGTGTCGTGCAGCGGCCCGCACATGTAGCGCATCTCGGGCGCCATGGTCGGGACGAGGCCGTCGGGCTCCTGCGCGTCGACCATGTCATCGAGGATCTTGGCGTAGAGGGACTCCACGTCGCGGATGTACTGCGTGGCCGGCGCGAGCAGGTGGGTTACCTCGAGCCAGCCGAACTTCTCGACCTGCGGACAGTCGGTGTGGTAGCTGAAGAGGTTGCTGACGAAGGACCAGTAGCACATGTCGATGAGCTTGTTGACGTCGGCCTTGTCGGTCCTGATGGATCCCAAGCGGCGGGCGGCGGATGAGACGTGGCGGCCGACTACCGAGTGGACGGTGGGCAGCGAGCCGCCAGCCCCAAGAACAACACCTTCGACCTGGATATACCTGGCGCTGGTAAAGCTAAAGTCCGGCTCCCACGTCTCCACGGCTCCCGTGCCAGCGAGAGAAAACTTGCAAAAGACACCCTGTTCAAACTCCTTGAACAACGGGTCCGGCATCAACACGTAGCCCTTGTCGTCGACCGTCTCGGAGAAGCGCACGACAATCTCGGACCCGGCAGGGCCACTGGCCTCCACCTTGACCATGGTCGAAGCGTTCTGGCCCAGATCGAACGAAACGACACCCGGGTGCAGTGTCTTGACGGAGACGGGCTCAAAGGTTTCGTGCAGCTTGACGGGTGGCTGGCTCTGGTACTTCAACTTGCCCCTTGGGCCGGTGACGGGCGTTGCGGGCTCCCAGAGCGCGTCCTCGTCGAAGCCAGGCGCATCCCATCCGACGGGATAC
Organism: Corinectria fuckeliana; assembly: GCA_019137255.1. Classification (NCBI taxonomy): domain Eukaryota; kingdom Fungi; phylum Ascomycota; class Sordariomycetes; order Hypocreales; family Nectriaceae; genus Corinectria; species Corinectria fuckeliana. The sequence continues at coordinate 44,069 of WPDH01000150.1, read as the reverse complement.
GCCTTCAGGTCTTTGGTCTCGGACGAGTAAATGTTGGCCAAGGTAGTGGCGCTCTTCCGCACACTCCAGTCCGGCCCCGTGGTGAGCGTCTCCCGGCTGCCGTCGTCGTAAAAGAGGTGCACTTCGGCGAAGAAGCACAGCTCGTTCCCGTACCGGACGAAGGTATTGTCTTCGTACGTCGGCCAGAAGAACCGGTCGGCTCCCTGATCGCCGGCATAGAAACCGTTGCCGACATGGGCACCAAGCACATTCTCTCCCTGAGATAGTAGCTGAGAGAGGTCGTATGCCACAAACTGCACGGTGCGGTGGTAGTTTGTCCAGCCGGGTTCGAGGACGTGGTCGGAAACGGGCTGGCCGTTGCAGGACAGGTTGAAATGGCCCAAGCCCGACGCAAAGGCGACGGCTCTGGCGGGCGTCCTGGCAAGGGACAGGGACTTGCGAAGGTAGATGGGTTTATCGCCATTGTCGCCAATCCAGACGCCCTTCCAGCGTTCTCCCTCGTTCTCGAACCAGGTGCGGAAGATGAGGCTTGTATGGGGCATCTACATGGAGTCAGCAGCTGTCCTACGGACTCGCAATGCGGGCATTCCTTCCACCTACATAAGTCTGGTTCATGCTGTAAGGAGGGAGAAGACGGCTCGATCTTGGGTACGCGGTGAAGAATTCCTGGGGCGCACTTGTCGGGGCATTCCCATGCTGATCCCAGACCGTCACCCTCCAATAGTGGAAGGTTGCTGCGCGAAACCCACCGTCGGGTTGGCACAAGATGTTTCTCTGCGCGTTGCTCTCCACTGTGCCAGAGTCCCAGACGATGTCCTCGGGGCTGGCCGCGTCGGTGCCTTGGACCGACAGCGCGACAACGACGCGATAGGCGGCTTGAACGGCATCCTCTGAGTCGCTTTGAAGGGACCAATGAAAGCGGAGGCTGTCTGCGTCTATGCCCAGGGTCTCGTGGAAGGCGTGGATGCCGCAGCGTGTAACCTCCATGTTGTCGGCGGTTGTTCCTTTGGGCAAAGCCGAGCTTACTTGGGCGCATATCCAACTTATAGGCACCGAGTCCGCCTTTCGAGGTGTGCCATGGGTGGTGCGGGGAAGACGGCGGCGGGGGAATGCAGACCGAGAAACCCACTGTGGGTATCGGCTCGGGGTAATGCCGGCGAGGGGTATGAGAGCTTCAAGACGTCGCAGCCTCAGAACGCAGCTTTTTGTCGACGTTTCCAGGGTCGAGGTCTTCCCCGACCTTGTACGGAAGAGGGAATCGAAGACTGTGGTGTGTTCCGAAGGCGGCGGCTGTATGGAGCCTTTCCTGGAGAAGTGGCAGGAATGTGAGTACTATGCTTTGACTGCAAGTGTCGCAGTTTTCGACTGACCGTAACGACTCCTCCTCCAAACAGTGAACAATAGAAAGTAGCTACGCCGCTGTTAATCAGCCGTAGATCGTCGGCAATGTTTGGTGGTCCGAGACGCGGTTTCTTGATCGAGGCATGAATCGAGAACAGACCCGACTAGCTACAGGATAAGCTGGAGGGCTGTTAGATAACATAAAGAATACACGAGGCGGAGAACATGGGCGATGGCGACGGCGACACCAACGAAGAGTCGAACAATAGTGACGATGGTGACGACAAAAGTCTAGGTTGCGCTCGTCGCCATACATTGTAGTTGTCGCTGTGGTCTGGCTCGTAGGTGTTTTCGGTCGAATTTGAATTCGGTCAACTTGACCTTTTCTCAACTTGCAAGTTAGCTTGCCTTGGACTTTTGCAATTCCCTATTTACAGTTTCCAACAACTTGCGACTATTCCAAGGCGTGATATGACCCTCTAGCATATTCTCTTGAAACTAGTCATGTTGTGGAAAAGTCGTCGGAACGGGTCGGCCGCGATCTCTTAGATGGGTCGGCTGCCCCACTGATGACAGTACCCATTTGCGTGCCTCTCGCGTTCGGTGTCACGGGCAGGTCAGACCTCGCACTAAACGGCGTGCTTGTCCCAGATGTAGCTATTCTGCCGATACCGGGCGGGGCGGCACCCAAGTTTGGCCTCTCAGCCGCCATGTTCTCGATGCAGCACATCTCGTAGTGATGTCGGAGGGCCTTCCGATCGATAGTCGCCGGCACTGACGCTTTCTGGCCGTTGAACCTGGTCAGGGCGTTGTATGGTACAAACACACGAATGCGGAGCGTGTGGGGATGGATAGAGAAGAGTCGTGCATCGAAGTACTCGTGAAGATGCTTCATCAAGAGGATGCCATTCCTGGGGTTCCAGGTGTTTTGCCATGCTTCTTGAAGCCGACGCGGACTATCCTCCACGATTCCGTCGCCATGACACCGTTGCCTGCCGGTGCTGGGGTAGAGATGGTAATGTTGCTGAGGGACGATATGGCAGGCCTGGACGCCAGGGCCTATAGGCGGACCTGGACACCATGGCTCTCCTTCGCCGGAGACGGCACAACAAGTGGCTCTGTTGAGACAAGATGACCTAAAATCATTCGTGACCCTCCTAGCCTCTTCCAGGTCTATGTTCGTGCTGGCAGGGGCAAGCATGTCGTTGAACTCGTCAGCATCAGCGTCGTCTGAACCGTCCTTCCGCGGTGAACCAGAGCTAGATGCGGATCGTTTGGGGGGAGATTGGGAGCGGGCCTTTAGCTTTCGTCGTAGTGGCATAACGGTGAGTCTTGGGTCGGAAGGCATTTTGTCCGGTGGCAAGTATCGAGAATCTCGTCGGCGGAGAGGGTTAGGAAGATGTTGAGCGCATCGCGCTGAGGATGAGTTAGTACAACTTCCTAGAGCGCAACGGTGAGAAGCGACATCACCAACCGACCTTGTAGATGATCATCTAGTGGTAAACCGGAAGATAGAGCGCAGTGATTATGACGGAAAAGATGGTACTTCAAGACGTTCTGTTCCTTAAGACGGAGTAGTGGGAGACTCGGTACGGGATGATCCAGGTGTTCTCCCGTCACGAAGGACGTACAGAACAGTGGCGGGCTCGGGAAGTCGGGATAGTCAGCCAAAGCGAACGCGATACTGGTCCACGGGTCGACATTTTCGTCGTTGTCGTCGTCGTCGTCGATCTCGCTGCGTGCTGCATTATTTGGGAACTCGAAGCTGAGGCGCAGCTCGTTGCAAACGTCGCAAAAGGTCACCAAGTCGCTCCCTGCAACTTGGTAGATGCCGGCGAAGGCACCCGGATCCTCTTCTTGCCCTATGGTGAAATGCACATTCCACCCGACGGCTCGCATTGAATGCGTAGCAGCAGCGCTGGACATGGCTGTGTTGTGTCGATGTTGGAGAATTGTGCGTGTTGATACTAAGGTGAGGTTCGGAAACCCGAACTGGCGATGGCGGGAAATGACGACGCGAAAGTGGATCCCAGCCTCGACGAGGCGTTGACCCAGCAACGGCGAACATCAACATTCGACATGGTGTTGAGGATGCGGTGCAGCACCCTAGACCTTGTGTAGAGCAGCGAATCGGGATGAGGTCTAGGCCTAGATGTCGTAAGACGGGTCGGAAAGCGAATGCGGCGCGAGTGAGAAAGCAGAACCATCCGCTACCACACGAGAGATTGGCGAACATAGTATCGAGGTAGACAGCTCGAGCCGCCATCTGCTCACCGTCCCGGCGCCTTCAAAGAAAATAAGTCGAGGTTGAAGACGCCGCTGTCTTGCTGCCCGTGGCTGACGGCGATGGAAGAGATCGGTGCCCGGTCTGTTTGGATCCTCGAGTCCGGCGCCTTCTGGGGATAGTCCTGCGCGCCCTTGGCGTCCGACTTAACTCGGTAGCAGTGTTCGAGGAGCGTCGACACCGGCGCAAGGCCCCACGACACACGGTATGGTCGTGCACATGGACTTGATCCGGCGGCAGTAGTCACCTAGAAAGTTGAAGTTGAATGGAACCTCTGCGAGGTCGAACTCTGCGGTGTCCGTTTCGCGCACGTTTCGCGCAGCGCCGGCAGAGCCCACGGCCGAACCTGGCGTGGCGAGATGTTCTTGACCACTTCAAGGTTGTGCAGGCGCTTCTCCGTGTAGGCAGCCCCGAGGCGCTTAAGGGAGAGGGGGAGAGGTTTTCGTCGGAAAAAACGCCGTCCCTGCCATCGTCCCAGCAGCGCGGGCTGATGGGGTTGACGGGGTGATCACCCTTCTCGACCCGGAAGGCCGCTTGGGTTTCTGGGCGAGATCGTCGGCGGCGAGACAGGTTTGGTAGCACAGGTTCTATATCACGCCGCCCATCTAGGCGTAGAGCTGCTCGCTGCTGTACTCTGTCCTGCGCCGTTCCTCCGTGTCCCGCGCATAGTCGCCCTGCTGCTGCTGGAGCTGGATATCGCGCTCGTACATCTTGACCCTTGGCTGCGAGGTTAGCTTTTGCTTGTCCGTCCCTTGATGCCGCACAGCTGCTTGATCAGCGAATCGTTGCGCGAAGCACGAGCGCCCTCGTCGCTGGAGGATTGACCTTGGAAACGCATCGCGAGGGAGTGATCAGCATGGCCTCGCACACGTCCTTGGCGACAAAATCGATGGAGACTCCGACGCCGAGAGGCTCCGACGCCTCATTAATGTCTGGTATAATATTAATAACACTAGCCGCAATGTCGAGAACGGTGGCTTTTGGTTGAGAGCCGCGGCGGCATCCAGCTTTTCCATCTCGAGCTTTTCGTGGGACGTCATCCGGAGATGGTCGGCCGTCGGCTTCTCGACCGATTGCGATATCCTCCCAATCCTAGTTCTCGTCCGGGACAGACCTGTCGTCACTCCCCGTGAGCGCAAGGTAGGTTTCTAGCCTGGCCACCTGGGCCTTGCGCGCCCCGAGAAGGGCATCGATGCTCGACTCGGCCTCCTTCTTTGCCGACTTCGTTTCAGCCATCAGATCCCGAATCACCTTTGTCCTGACCTGCACGAAGTCTCGCCAACGCTTCGGTGTCCTTCTTTTCCTTTATGCACACCAGCGAGGAGCCCGTCGACGTGAGCTCGGCACAAATGTCCAGCGGAAAGTACTGAAAACGGTAGTTGAGCATGGGGCCAACAGTTTTGCTCAAGAGCTAAGAGACGTCAACTCCGTTGGGCGCTGCCCGGACGAGCATGCCGGGACCCAGGGGCGGCTCGAAGAGGGCAAGATTTTGGATAACGCCGTTGGTGTCCTGGCAATTGCGGATCTTGAGGAGACGGCCGTCTATGAGGTCCCGGAGCTCGACGAGCTTGGGATTAGGGAACGCAGAAATTTTGTACTCTTCCAGCTGCCGGTGAGACCGAAGGCGCCGCTCACCCCGGCGCCGCCACCTCGCGATGCAGGGTCGCTGAAGAACGGCAAGTCCAGCTCCATGTCGGAGGCGGCGTTGGACAAGTCGTCAAGGACCCTGCCCAGATGCGCATAGGACTTGTACGTCGGCTTCGCGAGCCTGGGAACACGTACTGGCGCTGAGCCAAAGACGTGCGACGCTTCGACGTAGCGTTGGATGGCAAACGGCAGAGCCTTGAAGCGTGTTCTGCCGGACGTAGACGTCGCCGCTTGCAACTGGGATCTCAATGTACTTCATGATGATGCTCCGCATGTACGACAGCTGCCTGCTCCGCGCCACGATGCGCGAGCGTTGAAGGGGTGCTCCCGCCAGTCGAGGAAGCTCGTGTTCATTTCGCTCTCCGAATCGCTGGATGGATTGAGACGCGGTAGCATGTCTTCCACAGAGTCGAGTTTGCTGTTGGCCAGTTCCTTGAAGGGAGGGAAGAGCCAGCAGCGGTCGAGGCTGGTCCTGTCTATTGCGCGTCCTTGGGCGTGTTGTCCACCAGCTTGTTGACTACACCCAACAGCAGCTCCTGGTCGTCATCGGTCCCTCTGCCGATGGATATATCGGGTGTGGCTTTGTCCATGGCCTTTCCAAGTGATACGACATCTTGCGAAGATGGTCGGGATGGTGGATCGCTAGGGCTTCTTGTAGGGGTCGTCAGGTAGGTTGGATGGTATGTACGCCGAGGTCAACTACTCCGTAAGACGATCTGCGACCCGTGCATCTCGAAACGGTTCAGCGGATAGTTGAGGTATCGAGGCTGCTTGTCTTTTCCTGTATCGAACAAACCCTGTGTAGGTACGGGATTGACAGGTCCATCGACGAGAGAGATGGCAAGTTCGTTGCACTAAAGAAATCGTCAATTGTGTCGTTACGGAGTAAAAAACGGCATCTATTGGCGAGATATGAGGCTGTGAGATGCTGAGATGGGTGATGGAGACATGCTAGAAGAAGGAATGGGAACGGGGAGGCCGCTGGATTATTAAATTCAGGTATAAAGTACTTGGTCCTAGCGTCCCCACTCACAGGCCATCTAATGGCTTATGTGCTCCGCAGAATTTACAGTGCACGAGAGGCTCCTTGACCACCTAAAAGCAAAGTCATAGTCAGGTGCAGGTGCATGATTCCAGGCTCCATTTATCGCCATCACCCTCTGTTCGGTAGGGCTGTATGGGAATCCAAGTTCCGAGCTCGAGCCTGGAGCTGGCAAGCTGCCTTTCCTTCTGCGGGCTGGACTGGCGTGACCCAGTCCTACTGGGTCGCAATCACTGTCAAGGCCTCGCCCCTTCTACTAATTGCTACCGACACCAAGACTAGAGAAGCCAAGGACATCCATCGGAAGCTCTTGACTAGTAAGTCTTGTTCATGGATTGATTGAAGATCGATGGCCCCGGGGAATACAGGCACGTTGATGCCTTGGACCCGTTCAAGACGCTCGTAAACGGCAGCTTCGTGCTCAAGGTCCTCGATAACCGCCCGCACAGTGCCCTTGCAGACGAAGGTGAGCCCGTACGCAAGCAGGGTCACCTTGAAGAGGACGCCACGCGCACCTCCTAGCCCTAGCGGCGTTATCCCGTCATCGAGTGAATGCTCCAACTGCTTCCCGAGAAGCCGGAGCCATTCATCATGATTGACGGGATGACGGCCATGGCCACTTGTACCGTGATTCCGTCCGGCATGGAACTCCACGTTCGGACACTGTGTCAACCAAGTCTCATCTAACGAGACCCAAGAGGCACAACTGCGTACAGTACTGTCGACTTTGTTGGCTACCACCTAGCTGTCGTTCGGCCAAACGCTGACTGCGCCGGGCAATCTGAACTCCACGCCTCTGTCGTCGATTGGCCAGGGTGCGCGTGTCGGGGAAAGAAGACGCCGACTCGTCATTAGACAGCTCCGGTGGGTCTCTCTTTGGCGGTTCTCTCTCGGTCTCGTCTTGGCCAGCGGGACCAGGCCGATTTGCACGGGTAGGGCACGGCGATCGGTCCACGTCGGAATACGTCGTGGGCTCGTGCCCGGGAGAGCTGTCTGGCGCCGCTTGTTCTTTTGGCGGAATCGACTGAAACGTAGTCTCAAAATCTTGGGCCCGTCTGTTTAAACGTCCAGTGGCCAGATCCCCTCCTCCTGTCCATGCTGCCGTCGCTCCGGGCCAAGGGCCATCAGGGTGAATGCCAGATACTGACCCACGGCTGTGCAGAATTGGACATGATGCGGGTGCGAAACCTCGGGGCCGGGTTCTGCCAGGTGGTAGTAGAGGGTTTCAGGCTCCTGCCAGTCAACTTTGAGGAAAACGATGGCCTCGCCCGTCGTCAAAAGACCGTACTCGAGTCGGCCTTCGATCACGTAACGATACGCCTGGGAATTGTCTTTCGATTGCCAACCTATTTGTAGATATCCATTAGGCGCAAACCGACGCGGAGATGCGGGGCGGTCAGTTTGTGGGGGTTCTTGTATTCGACGACATAGACCATGGTGCGTACGGCTGGGCGGCCATCACCATCGGATCGCTAGACGCATATCTGAGTCTGTAGCGGCGATGATGAGGGGTTCAGCCGTTGGATAACTTCCTCGACCACATCGCTTATGGGATGGTGATCATTCTCGAAGACGATGCCGTTTCCAAGACCAAATTCGTTTTTGGTATCTTCCACCTTTTTGAGCTCGTCCACGGTTCATCGGATTGGATCCTCGACGCTCTGATCCTGAAAATACTTGAGTGGTTTCGAGTGCTGAGAGAACCTGTTGGCGAGGCCAGTGACGAAAGCACGGCGCTCGGTCGGAAAGGTGGCAAAGAGTAGGCCAAAGGTGAGTTTCTGTAGCTCTAGGAAGTCGGACCACGGCCTCAGATTTGTCGGGCATAGGTTGTTGCGAGGGTTGGTGGTTGAACGCTGTGAGTTAGGTTCCACGTGGAATCTTGAGTGCTCAAGGCTGTGGTAGGCTGCCATGTACTCGCTCAGTGTTGTATGCCGATTTCGCGCCGCTGCTTCGTCGGCGCGTTGTCGTGATTCGTCAAAGCTTCGTCGTGCTTCGTCGTGCTTCGTCAAAGCTTCATCGATACGTCGTCGTACATCGTTACCGCGTTGTCGTACTTCGTTGGGTCGTCGTCGTGCTTCGTCGCTGCGTTCTTCTGCCTCTCGCAGGAGCTTCTGAAGTTGCTCGATACTCCTTGCATCATCCATAGCGCGTTATGGTAGTTTCAGTGTTGTTGTGAGTATGCACGTGTTTTTGGTATCTTCGTGGATGCATTTGAGAGAGAGGAGTTGGCCCAATCCCATTCACACGCAACTGGGCAAAGTGGGGGGTGCTGCATAGCAGAGGATAGCAGAGTGAGTATAAAAGAGTGAGTGAATGAGTACGCCGCAACCCATCACCGTCGACCCATAACGTACAGCAGCCTGCCTGGGGGCGCAGCCTGCTTGGGTAACTGGGTGCCGCACAGCTGAGTGTTGGTGCGGTCGCGGACGTGCATGAATGCTTCATCATGCAGGGCGAGGGTTAGGATTGTAGAGACGGCACAGAAGAGGAGCTTCTTAGTGGGGGTGAAGTAGAAGATGACCCTATAAAGACTATCAGCATGCTGAACATCGAATTACTCGGCTGTTTCAGACAACTCGTAGGGAACACGTACGGCTTTGGTTTGTTATCGGTCCCCTTGTGATGAACAAACTTGATGGCTATAGCAGACATGCAGGATATCTTTTTAGCAAAGGGCTTTGAGACGCCTACATCCCGCAGTCTCTTGTGAAAGGAGGCTTTGAAGCAGTTCGGAGTCTTTGAAGCAGTTTGGAGTCTCTACCTAGCAGCAGCGGCGGCAGGTCTTCGTTGTTGTCCGAAGCAGACCTCTCCGTTGTAGGCGGCACTAGTCCAACGTCCCGTCGCAAGACCTCGGTGTTCCCAGGCAGGGTGGCGTCCGTCTTCCTACTCACATATCCTTTACTTGTGGCGCGAGTTGGGAACGAGACTGTTGGCTGCCCATTGTACGTGAGCTCGAGGGCATGCACCAGCATCGCCTCAACGCCCAGCTCGTCCGGGCAGCGATGGAACATGAGCATCCGACACAGTCGATGGACGTCCGATCCACTCGTTGACTGCCTCCGTGTCAATGCCCGCATCGTCTTCCGTCTTGTAGACGTAGGAGATGGCGTTGCCAAGGACGTGGCAAGTCTCGCAGAGCAGCCAGGAAAGGATGCGCTCGATCCCTCTGCCGTCCAGACGTCTTCAGGATCGTCTTTAGTCGATACGTGCGAATGCTGTAGTTGGCTGCAATTAGCGGCAGTATAGGAGTAGGGACTAGGTCCTCCCCGTCGACGAGGACAAAGACATCTCTGTCGCCCGCATCGCCCGCATCGCCCGCATCCTCATACTGCGGTCATCCCTTGACACTCGCTGGCTGATCTTGCCAAGGTTGAGCGACCAGCCGAGTCCAAGGGGTCATTTCCGCTCTCAGACAAGTAGCTCAAGGCGAGTGACGGCGTTCCAGTGCAGGCTCTAGTAACAGCAACGGGGACAGCAAGCGTCGAGGCTCCCATTGCCGGTCGCGTGGAGAACTTGGCTTCTGTATCGAGGTTAACTGAGGCCCCGAGCGCCAGACTGGGTGCATAGACGACTCCGTACTCCCTTGCAGAACGGTGGCGCCTACAGCGGTGTGGGTTGCAGGGAGCCACCGCCAGCTCATGGCCCCTTACAGGCAACATCGGCGGCCGCGACCATCTGGAAGACGTTGGGCTTGGCCTTGCCCGGCGAGCCGATGACCCAATGGTCGGCGTGGAACTTGCTGCCCGTAACGAGGGTGCGGCCTAGGCGGTCTTCTGCGGCTCCTTGAGCGGCATGTTGTAGGTGAGTAGCGCCTGCGTCATCTGTACGAGTACGTACGAACAAGCACCCGAAAGTGTGGCTGGTCGAGGATACCTGTCTGTGTGACTTGCCCGTGCAGTGTCTGCTGCCCCCCTCTGCAGTGTGCCGTGCCCGTGCCTGTCCCGTGCCTGTCCCGTGCCCGTCCCGTGCAGTGTTGGTCTGCCAGCGTTTTACCACGTAGGTCACGGGGCTCCGTGGCTCAACACACCACAGCCTCATTCCTGTCCACATTGACAGCAGATACTGGTGCTGTGACTGGCGTTTCTGCCCGTACCATCTGTCGGGCTGCACACAGGTTGAAATCAAGACCAAGGCTGAACATTATATCTTCTGAAACTGGTCACCGCTTTTAGTATTTAATTATCTTAAGTTACATCTAACAACTCTATAAACTTGTAACTTTCTCTCTCTTAAAGCAACTCAACATCAAAACCATACTCCTTGATATCATCCAGGAGCCAGTCAATATGACTAAAATATGTCGTGTCAAAAAGGATGCAATCGCTGCTGGCGCTGCTGGCGCCGCTGGCGCCGCTAGTTATCATTCCCCCAATGCGATCTTGCGCATTCCATATGCAGGCTCCAGAGTCGCCAGACCAAGAGAACGCCTGCTTACGTTTCTCTTTTAAATCAAATTTCATTTTTATGTGAAACACAACACAACACTCCTCGGACAGGAGGAAATGACCATCGCCTATAGGCTTTCGCAAGATGGATCTGACATTGTTCATCGCGCCGTTGGTGAGAGCAGTTCTGCTGCCGTGTTTGGTCACCATGATTGCCGCGTTGATATTGGCGTCTTGGGCGCTAGGACGCAGCATCTCCCCCTCCGGAATAGTTCCCTGGAGAAGTTTGTTGACGCCGAAAAACCTTTCCCTGGCAAGCGGGACCTGGTTCTTCAACTGAGCTAGGGGAGAACTGTGCTTGTTGGGGTGAAGTTCGATCAGCGCCCAGTCTCTCAAACGTTCTCTGTTCGATCCATCTGCACCGGTGCTAAACTTGGGAGAAAAGACGACATGTCCGAAAATGCGCGAGGCCGGATCTTCAAGTCTGTCTAGGGTGCGCAGCATTTGGCTGTAAGACTCCTTGTTGAATCTCTCGACCATGAGTCGGGCATCTTTATCCTCCTGAGAGAGGTGGCCTAGAGAGAGGGAGCCTGTGGGACGCTCCATGATACTGATCGTTTCAGATTTTCTAGCCAACTTTTCTTCAAACTTCGATGTCCCGACACTGTATAACAATACGGTGGCCCTGCTCCCACGTGGTAGAGTCTGGCTGGACTGAAATAAACAGCGTCACGACAGGCGGATCAGGGGTTTCGCCGTCATCCACGTTGAAGTCCCAGCCAATGCGTAAAATGTCGATGGCGGTCCATTCAACGCTTTCGAGAGTTTTGAGTATATTCTCTCGAAGAGACCCCGTGGGGGCGTCCCACAGGTCGACGATCTTTTGCTCTCCGACGGGACTGAGCGACTTGGAATCGGGCCAGAAGCCATACCCCTTGCGCATAGCGGTCCATTTGTGTGAGCTTGATCGAGCTACTAACTTGGGACGGCTGGGGAGGCCACGATAGTAGCCATATTGCTCCTCCTCGCTAGGCGGCGATGGGGTGCTGCTGGAGGCCGAATTGCCCTCCATCTTGGATGTCAATAGGGTGGTGTTGAATCGAGTTCAGGTTGGCGGTCAAGATGGACTTGCTGGTAGGTATTTGACGTGGTCTGGGTCGAGTGTATAGGGTGCTGGAATGGTGGAGGGTGATGAAATGGTGGACTATATATACTTATTAGCTTGCTTCGCCCGCACACGGAGATGCTTGAACGTCCGATGATGTCGCAAAGGTCAAACAAGAGTTTAACATAGAGCGACTCACTAAAAAGGAAAAGCTGTCTCCGGACAGTGAACTAGAGAAAGGTGTGTGTATGTGTTTGTGAACACAGAGTCTGAGTGGAGAGGAGAGAAGATGTGAGGAGAACAAGGTGTCGAGAGAAAAAGAAGAAATGGTGAAAGTGTGTGCGAAGGAATAGTGTGTGAAAGAAGAGTGTGAAGGAAGAGTGTGTGAAGGAAGAGTGTGTGAAGGAAGTGTGTGTGAAGGAAGAATGAATAGGTCCTCAGATGGTGAAGAGAACATCGACCTTGAAGCAGAGATCTCGATGGGATTTCGCACCTCGTTGTTCGACTTTGCGGAATACCTGCTGGAGAATTTCTTCCTGCCCTGTAAGTACACACTAATATATGCCCATTTACTCGTGATTACTGAGAGCCTCTCGTTTCTTGGTGAAAGCTTCACCCTCAACTCTCCCTCGGCAACAACATGCACTGGTTGACTCAATCCGCAATGATGCGTCGCCATGTCTAACGGCGACAGCCAGAGCATCTTGTGTAAGAAACAGTTCATGAACCTGCGCATCCAAAAATCAGGCATCCAACTTGGCACGCTCGATGCAGCGCCCAAGGAGGAGGCGGCCGGTCTTGTCAACAACCTGCGACAGATGGGCCGTGGTCTCGCCATCCTCCCCCTCGACGAGCGGCAGCGGATACTTGGATCACTGTGGTGTCATATGGTGGGGAGAAGTGGAGCGTTGTGGCAAGGACTTGGGCCCGCAGTCAACAATGCTGGCAAACTGGCTTAGCATCTGGCACTCACTCTCACTCTGGTTAGTGTCTAGCGTGACCATCCACGGCCATGTGGGTGGGCCTTACACAGTAAAGGGGGGTAGCAGACGGGGCTGCGGACAGCAGCTCTGAGCCGAGCAGGTGCTCAAGGTACAGGTTAGACCAGGGGACTCCCCCCTCTGCTGTGTGCTGTGTGCTGTGTGCTGTGTGCAGTGTACTGTGTGCAGCGGTCACCATCATAGCGGGAGCAGGGCGCGGGGATGCCAAATGCTACCGGCGCGCAAGGGGGACGGTATACGGTGGAAGCAACGGGCAGCCAGGTGCTGCACTGGCACCGTGTTGACTATTCATCGGGGCAGATGATCCTTGATATTCCTACGTTGTACAAAGACTGGCCCTCTTTACTTCACATACCGATCGCTGGCCTCAGGCGTGCTATTATAACCCTCCACATACTTGCGTTTCCTCGACCTCCCGCGCTGTGGTTCTTCTTCCACCAGTCCCATGCCATCCATCTCATCATGATGTAGCCTACCATGGTAACCGCTGTCGATGTCTGATTCGTTGTTAAAGCAGGCGCAACACTCATCAAGCCCTTCACTCCAGGCAGCCCCGTCTTTATCTGCATCCTCTGCCTGACGCTGTCTCTTTGTTGGGCTATCGCTTCTGGCTCGTGCTGCTCTAGCGATCGATTGACATTTCCCAGCGTCTGTCCGTTCAATGTCGTATTTTTCTGCATCTTCGTCCCACACCAGGAGCATCCGTGGCTCCCTGGTCCTCGAGAGGAATTGGCAGAAGATGTGTGGAGAGAAAATAGTGTACGCAAATCGGGCGAACAAACATTCCAGAGACGCTGTAAATACTCCAGCTTGGACCTCGCGGTTGTGCCAGAGTGTTCGCATTTCATTGGCCTCTGGTCCAGTAATGAAGACGTGTGCAACGACAAGGAGCTCTTGCTGTCTTGTGGCTGTGGTTGTGGTTGTGGGAGGTGTATTGGTTGGTGGTTCCGTCTCAGATGCTTCATCGTGGTCCGCGTGGTGATGTTGGCCAACCTCGTCCCGAAAATTGTCAGTATGCCCAGCACGTATGTCGTCTCCTAGATTGCGCAACGCCAGTTCTGTCTCGTCGGCATGGTGGAGCTTTGGCACAAAGGTAAAGTTTCGCTCATCAAACATTCTGCGAATGTCTGTCCGAAGGGGAATAACGGTTGTGGATGCATTGATGGCATCCCTCGAAAAGCATGCTGACGAGTCGTAGCTGATTCCAGCGCGTTAGTTGCGCGTAAACAGATGACGGGCGGGTCCTTACTCTGGCATGTCGTTGTCGTTGAACCACTTCGACTCTCTCACAGGCACCAAGTGGGCGCTATCCAGACTGATGCCGCTGTCAGTCACAACGCAACGCCTCGCGGACCCCGGTTGCCCGCCCGCTCTGGAAAGAGGTCGCAATCGTTCCCAAAGGGGCGGGAGGTTGCCATGAGGGAATCTCCAGTCGCGAAACCGTGCAACAACAGGGTACGGGTCGGTCGAGCCCGACGGATCCGAGGACGGCGGGAGACAAAAGAAATACCATCTTGGGGACTGGCGAAGAATACCATCTTCCGGCGGCTGGATTGTTGTGCTTCCATCCTTATCGTGCGAGAAGTAGCCATCCCATCGGTTCCCAGCCAAGATTCCGCAAGCCGCATGGACCGTCTCGTAATGGATGCCTCCATCGTCGTAAGCCGGCAATGACACCAGAGCATCACGGTTATGTGGCGGCGAGTCCCGTCCTCCATAGCCAGGGTGGAAGATCCTGATGATTCCCGGTGAGTCAGTAGCGGTCCCATCGCCGTACAGGCTGAGCTCCCCGAAGCGCCGACGTAAATTCATCGTCGTCGTGTTGAGTTGTGCATGTTGCTTGTGGTGAATGTTGCTCGTGACAACAATCCTACTGCACGTGACTCTGCACTATCCCGGCCATGAGGATGACTAAGGAGCAAGGGCGCCTATTGGCTAGCTAGGAAAAGGGGCGGAACGGTGAGTCCCAAAAGGGATCAACGGTGTCGCTAGATGCCTAGCATATAAGGCAGACATGTGGACGGTGCCCGATGGAGGGCCTGACTAGTGGTCCCACCAACAAGCACTCATCCTTCTCCACCATGAGGAATTGCATACTCAAAGACAAGGCCGAGAAGCATCGCCAGCGCTTCATCGATTCTCTTGATACCGAAGCAATATGCCGTCTCGCCTCATCTTACCATGGAGGTGTTCCCTGCACGACTTTCGCTTCTCCAAAACACGGCTCCTTTAATGTCTGCGTCTTTGTCGAGTTTGAGACTTCCCCCCCGGAGAGATGGGCTGTCCGAATGCCCATCCCGTCGCGCGCTGCTTAGATTGACGAGAGGATTGAGATTGAGCTGGCTACCATGAAGTAAGCCCGCCTTGGAGCATTGGACTTTTTCGAAATGAGACAATCCATCATCTAACAGAGAGAAGATATGTCGCTGCCAAGACTACGATCCCCGTACCACGCGTGCGCGCCTATTCTTTCACCGAGGGCAGTCCAATCCAGACAGCTTTTATCATGATGGACTATATTCAAGGGCAGACTCTCAAGGACCTTAGCTTCAAGAGGGGGAAGAAATAGCATACCTATACTGGCCCAACTAAGGCGACAACCAAGCTTCACGAGCAGCTAGCCGACATCTATATCTAACTCCGCCAGCTCGAATTCTCCCAAATTGGCGCCCTTGGTCTTCCTATCATCGATAGGAAGCCATTATATGATTGCTATATAGATGATATCTGGGTGTGCTACCGGCCAATTTCGATTGAGATTATCATGCAGGAACTTAAAGGAATAAATCCTAGTGCTAAGATCAAACCACATATGACCTTTTCGACAGCTAGAAGCTTTATAGATGCTCTATTCTGGGTGGCAGAGAACAAATTCAACAAATCCCCTGACCTAGGATTTGATACGCGCAGGCAACAGAATACCCTTTACGCTCAATACCACTTCCCCCGTTTCGTCTGTGATACTTGGCTTAATTCCGCTGCCAATAAAAGACCCTTTGTGCTTATACATAAGGATCTCCTTATGCTCATAAGTAACCTACTATTTAATAACAAGCTTAACCTTATAGGGGTACTAGATTAGGAATATAGCTTTGTTATCCCAGCACAGATGCTAGCCCCGCCAGTCTGGCTAAGTGGTAGCGACCTAAAATGGATGTTTATCGGCACGAATCTATTCTATAATGAGGTTAAGCACCTTATCGCTACTATCTGAGACCAAGAGTAAGCACTCCAGGTCGCGCCACGACTTTCCCAAGAATGGGCCAAGTCGGAAGCATGGTGCCACACGGCTATAGTGGTTGCCCTGTTGAGCCCCGACCTGACCTACGATGCCTACTGGGACTTTGTATTCTACGAGGCTGAAGAGCCGAGGCCAAAGGAACCCGGCTTCGACTTTAGAGCGTTTTACATGAGAGCCATTCACCCTCGCCTAACGGCCTTTATGGAAGCCCCAGGGCGGAAGGCTTTGCTCGCGCGCAAGGAGGAGGAGCAGATGCGCTTCTTTGAGGACGAGAAGGAGTACTTTAGGAACCCGGCTGCACGACAGATAGCGGGAGAGGGTTTGTGATGGATTGGATACCGGTGCGAGCAATGACATTTTTGAGTCCTGTTTCCCGTTTCCCTCAAATTAAATGCCTACATCAGTCTGAAAGGCTGGCCAATACTGATCCCGCGCCCACTCCATTAGCTTCTGGAGTGCCATTGCTGGCTTATAGATGTCGAGTATCGTTTCCGTCTGCAGCAGTGCTGTCTCGTTCCCGATGCTAGGACCGTTGGTCTCGACGGAGAGAGCAATGGGATTCGTCGCCAAGTCGGCCCATTCTGTGTGATTGATGGACATGCCCGGGCGTCGTGCGCAAAGGGTCTCGATGGCCTCGTATTCCGGGGAGTTTGTCTCGGGCTCGATGCAGATGCAGTAGTCGACCATCTTGCTCGGCGCGCTCATGGGTTGGTAATCGACGGTGATCTGAGCAGAAAGGCTGTGCTGATCTGAGCAGAAAGGCTGTGCTAGTTGGTCGTTAATCCTTCGGGAACTCGGAAAGAATACGTACCAGCATCGATAGTCCACCATGTCATCTTCGCAGGGGCCATCTCGTAGGACCCAGTCTAGAACGCGCGAGTGGACGTCATTGTTCCAAGATGATTCAGGGTGGTTATTCGTAAAATATCGTTTTGCAAGCTTATATGTCTGTTATACCGTGTTCAGACCGGGCAGCCTCGTCGCTTCGAACTCTGGAGTTCCAAAAGTCAATGGAGCCGTCACTGGCAAGCTGTAGTAGATATGTCAGTACGGGCTTGGTCTTCTGTTCCGAGCAGGGCGACGGTAGAGACACGCACACGGCTTCGCAGCTCCTTGGGAAGGATACCAGAGCCACCGCCCATCTTTCTCAGCTCTTCAGCCGGAGCAAGGCGCTTGCTTGGCTTTTGGTCGTCGAGGAGGCTGGCTCGGAGAAACCCCGGCTCCCTCAGCTTCGCATTGCGCAGTTGCTTTGTGGATGATGAGTTTCGAGTCAGTTTGGAGGCTTTGGACGAGACTATTGATGGCGTTGAAGGTGCCAGAGATGATGCATCAGAATCATCGAGAGTGGCGGCTGCAGCGGATCGGCGCCGAGGGCGAGGGGTGAGGTCTATGTGGAGGGCATCATCGTCGTTGTCGTTTCGGTTTCTGGGGCGCTTAGGCGGCATCAAGGGGGTTCCGATAGTCTTGGAGGTCGTACTTGTCGATGGCAAGGGAGACGCAGATCCAGACGCCGAGGGCGTTCGCAGTGGGTTACTACGGCCCTCCTCCTTACTCTGTATGCATTCGGTGTGTTCGCTGGAGACGCGCCCGTCGTGGAGTTTCGTTCGTTTTCGTGGTCGTTCGGAGGATTCGTCCTCTTCCTCGCATGCGGAAACAACGGCGTCAAGCCAATGCAAGACGCTGTCGCTGCGCATTGTCTAGTAGGCGAGTCGTGATACGGTATAGTTGGGTGGGCGCTGGTTGAAGTGTTGGTGTTGATAGTTGACGAACGCAGAGTGTCTGCGTCACCGGGAAACAGCTAAGTGGGAGAAGGTGGGGCTGATAAAAAGCCGAGCTGTTAGACAAGCGGGACAGTTACTAAACGGACAAGATAGCTATAAATAATTAGGGTCAGGCAGGACCCGCCAGCTCGCGCGCACCCGGATTCCGCGCGTTTTTACACCAAAATCTGGATTTTTCAGAAATAGATAAAACGCCTAGTATTGACAAATGGACAAACCTTGATAGATTTATTGAAGAATACCTCCACTGGTGAGTGAGGTGAGTCCCCTGATAAAGAAAACAACAGCAGACATCACTTACTTCTCGTATACGCACAGGTCAATTCATCCCAACTGTCGGCAGGCGAGACTCTTAGAGCCATGTTGGTCGTCCCCAGGACATTGCCGTCGATCTCGGGTTAGGGATTTCCAAGTGAACCAAGTATGTAATTCTTCTGTTGTACTTCCTTGCCAAGTAAGATACAACGTTGAATATCATGACGGTATGAGTTCCACCATACAGCATCAAGCTTACTACTTCAGGGCTCAAGACAAAAGAATATTCCCGGGAGTCTCACGCATTTACAACCCCTGATAATCCTCTTATACCCAATCAACTTTAGAAACCTCCACATCCTCATGTATCCTATCATCCTTGTAAGTGCTGTTGGACGCCAATTTATCATCACATCTTACCTTGACCATAGAAACATCCCTGGAAGCTTGAGAGGGTGTTTGGGATCAAAGAAGGTCCATTGCGTCCTCTGGAATGCTTCGTGAAAGATGAAACGAAAGTCTACGACCATACAGAACCCAAAGTCGCTAGGGATAGCAGCTAGCAACTAGATCAGAATTGAATCTACCATTCAAAATGGAGATCTCACCGGTGGTATCTGAGGTTCGGTGCGAAAAATGGGATGGGCTCTGTTATCAGCGGCGGGTTGCATTTGTATACGGGTTCGGATGAGTGCAGAATCCCACATGTTATCATTTCCTAAGCCTAGATTTCCTTCTAGGCCTCTAGGTTCCTGTGTATTTTTATTCTACCAGCCTGGAGCACGTTTAGCGTAACTCTTGACGTCCTGACGGTCTTAACTGAGACCTCGTGAAAATGCCAGATCTTCATAGGCCCCTTGAATCGTCGCAACCTGTTGATCAATACTCGCTATTCTTTCGGGTGACATGTTAGAAAGCGGTGAAGCCAACTCAAAGTCGAGCGCGAAAATGCGGTCTTCGACAAGATGAAAGTTACATAACTTCAAGTCAGCCTGGTAGACCCCCCCCCCCCCTCGGCTAGATTTTCCAGTGCCGTTCTCAGCAATTAGTCCAGGTTTTCAATAGTCTGCGGTGCAGCCTTAGAACCCAAGGCAATGCCTCCAACGTTGGAAAGGACAAGAGCCCGAGAACCCTCCATGTTTGCGATACCAAAATACTCAGGCACACAAGTTATCTGCTTTTCTTTCAACTTTTCGTAGATCATTTGCTCGTTTTCGAAAAGGTCCACATGTTCTTTATCCTCCCTTTTCAGGATTATTTGTTTAGGAAGTTTCAGCTCTTCACGTTTGCCATCAGGAAGTATTACGCCGATGACGTTGAGAAATGCACCGTGAGGCGGCATAAAAATTTCGCTCCCTAAGCCAGTGACATTCTAAGAACGCCAGGTAAAGTTGACAGCCTATAAGGACGGTCAGCACTACACGAGATTATATTCGAATGACAGATAGATTCACCCTTAGTTCCATTATTCAGCAAGTTCTTAAAGGTGAGTGAGGTAAGTGCGAGGAGTGGGAAATGAAAGATTTAAGGACAGCTTGCATCGTTGATCTACGTTTGCTAGGGTGGGGCTCCACGGATCAAATTTCGGAGTGCCTTGACGACCAGCCAATCCGGGCTCACAGGATGGCCCCCTGCAGGGCGAGCATTAGGCTTTGCGTTCCCCAAAGACGTCCCAGATACTAGATACAGTGATTGACTTGACCCTAGTGAATCCCTTTCGTATCTCCTAATTAATTGACAATCTTGCAAGAGTCTGGGATCAGATTTCCGCCCTGATCAGTATACCACGTCGTTTGTCCATCTGATCCAGTACACATCCAGAAAATCCCCAAGGAAGGGGGGAAGCGGGCATCCTTCGCACTGCACCCTTCGGAATGCCCGCAACAAGGAATCTGTAGAGGGCGTCCCTAAGGGCATGTCCGGTTCTGCCCGAGTCGTTAGTGATATTAGGGAAAATCCAGCAGTCAATGGTGCAACTTTGATGCAGGATATCCTTCGCTCTAGCTGAAGCCTGGAATTGCAGAAACATGACAAAATGAACGTCCCATATGCTAACGATAGGGCATTCATGAATCTCAGCATACCTGACAAGTTAGCTATAAAACAAGGGCAACGATGAAAGGGCATGGGGACGGGTACCCTCTCAGTTCTTTTCCCAATCTCTCTTGGTTCCTATCTTTCTCAAATTCCCCGTTGGACCGAAGGCTTGGTTTGAGGACACCACACTTGTACTCTGC
Source organism: Corinectria fuckeliana (assembly GCA_019137255.1). Lineage (NCBI taxonomy): Eukaryota > Fungi > Ascomycota > Sordariomycetes > Hypocreales > Nectriaceae > Corinectria > Corinectria fuckeliana. The sequence goes on along the minus strand of WPDH01000150.1, from coordinate 23,750 downwards.
AACCAGAATTTCACGATCTCCCGTCCCTGCAGGATGTGGCATGTACCATGCGGTATCAACCTTGTTTCCGCCCGTTTTATGAAAAGGCTTATGCTCATCAGCCTGTCTCACTGGTGGAAAGCTCGACAACTTCGACAGTGCGGGTCCCACGACCTCGCTGCTGTAGTATTTCCTGATGTCATACTCGGAAAAGATCTGGTAGCTGGCTCTTGAATTTGGCTCAACTGTTAGACTGCTTCGTCTAATGACATTATCAAATCACTCTGGTCCTAATACACTCTAGTCCACATTTAAAAGTTACCGTCACCGTCATATACGGTCCACAATCTGAGGTTTTTTCTCTTGATTGGCTTTATGTTCTTAGCCCACCCTTTGTCGGTGTGTCCTTCTGAGGCGCGATTTTCGAACCTGTTAACAGGGTGTTACAGAAGGGCGTCGACACTTATGGTGGACAGAAGTGAGTCGATTTAACTTGATAGAGTCTTCGAGGAGAGAGAGGAATGGTCATAGAATTAACAGCATAAACAAGGTAAGTTGCTGACATGAGTGTCTAAACGAAAAGAACCTGCCCAGAGCTTGTTTCTCTGTCTTTATATATCTCGATGAATAGAGCAGTGCCAAGCTGGTGATCCCCTTTGGGACTCACCGTTCTGCTGTAGAAAAGTTAAAATATGTACTGGTGCAGGGCTGACTCAGTATTTCGCGCGACTCGCGAACCTATTGGCTCTCCCACTGGATGCAGCAAGGCTTTAGGACTCGATTTAGTGTAGGAATGGTGAGGGGGCGTTGCGGCCTGATGATCGCCCACGGATAAACAAGGTGCCCACCTACCCCTCCAACCGGGATTGCATTCCCTCTCTACACACAGCGAGAAACGTCTTCAAAGTATGGCGCAATCCAATATGTAAGATTCCAAGCAGCTGACCGATTGTATGCAACCAGATGTCGAACAAGATCACTGACACCCGTATCCAAGAGCTTCAGCGCCTTCAAGATGCCAAGCATCGACTTGAGCAAGCCATCCAAGCGAAGGCGGATGAACTGGAGAAGCTTCTTAGTGCCATGAGCGCAGATAGTCAGCAAATGATGTCATCCTCTTCCAGAGCAGCGAGAGAGAAGCGAAATATGCCCCCATCAAGTCTGAGCCATAGGGATGTGATTGAAGCACACAGAGACGCTCTCGAAAAGCTGAGGGATGACCATTTCCAAGTGGAGAAGGATTTAAGAGAACTGCAGGAGATGACGACAAACTGATGCTTTTCGCAAGTCGTCAGTGTCACATTCAGCATTTAGGTCAACTTAGCACTTAGCATCAGCGCAGTGCGCATTACATTTTGCCATGACTGGAAAATGCAATAGTCAGCGTGACTAGCGAATATACTTGAATAAGAAGTGCGATGCTACAAGAAGCGCTGCAGATAGAGCTATGCAGGAGAGCGTCTCTCGTGAAAATGAAAGACCACTGTTCTGGGGACCACGGATGAACCACTTCGTACTGTGCGTTGGAGTGTCGTTATCGTTGCACGGCCTTTCCGATTCCTTTGCCCAGCTCCGAGGCGATTCTTGGCACCCCGGATCCCTTTCAGCCCCCTTGTCCTGCAATGAGCTTAGTTCAGCCAGGTAGGCCTGCCCCTCAAGATACCTTCGTTCGACCAGGCGGCGTCGCGATGGGCATTGCTCCATGAATGCCACAACGCGACTCTGCAAGTCGTCCCATCCCCCATAACATTGCTCGTTGATGTACTGATAGGACACATAGTCAATATCGGTCCAGTTCGTCAAGGCATTGGCCACAAGGAACCCGCCGCCCTTTCCCCTCTTTTGCCACTCTTGATACAGCATCTTTTGCCCATATCTCGCCATCTCCTGCTTCCTGACGACGTTGTTGAACCGCCAGAATGTCGTTATTAGTCGTGCGTCGTATACCGTTTTCCATGCCAGATGAGTGGCATCAAACTCCATGAGCCACAGTGGGGGATGGAATAGCTGGACCGGGACAACACGACTCCATTCCCAATCCACGACGGCAGCAATCTTGCAGTCCTTGGTCATTATCAAGTTCTGCGGCTCGAAGTCACCATGGACCAGCACAAATGGCCCTTTGTCAAGCCCGGGATCAATCCATTGCTGCGCATACTGACGGAAGATGGACATGTGGTACAGGTATTCCGGTCCTCGTTCATCAGTGATGCTGCTTCTTCCTTTCATCAATGCGTTCTCGGCGACCTGAAGAAGCGTCTCCATATGCTCATTCGCAGACGACTTATTCGGAAAGGAGTCTTGGATCTTTGAAGGACGTAGACCCTCGAGCTCCTGCATATTGATGTCAATAGACATGGTTTTCTTGCCGACTCGAATGCCATCCGGGCCAGATGACAGGCATCCAATTGAGGGGAATTCGAGCCTTCTCAGTTGAATATAGACGCCAGCGATCGAGGCGTGAACGCTCTCTCGGTCTGCAGGGGAAAGAGATTTTAGCTGGGCCCAGGAAAGCTTCTCGCCGCTAATGTATTCAAGGATGATGAAGGAAGATGTCGGATCCGAGTCGTCTCCGATTGCGTAAGCATGAACTTTTGGGGTGGGAATGTCCGTCTTGTCGGCGATATAGCTATTGACCCGATTAGAGATGCATCGTGAACAAAGACTCGACTAGAACTCGCCGCATTGCAGCCACTTCACTCTCCAGCTTGCTGCGTGGGCCAAAGGCGAGACATGGTGCCAACGGTATGCGCACCACCCATCTCTCCCCATGTGAAGCACCGCCTTCGGGCTGCTCTGGAGGCGGGCCAAACTCGACGAAGAAGCAGATGTTGTAGCTCCCGCGAGCTGGATCCTTGAAAAAGGAGCAGCTGTCGCCGTTGTGATGAGACCTGGCAAGGGTCAGAACGTCGTCCTTGTTGATGCCGGCGATGAATTCGTCTCGTTTCCGATGAATGTGAGCTTGGACGATTTGATCCCTCATCATCTGGGCGTTCCCTTCAGAAGCCATGTTTCCATGTCCAGTGTCATGTCTGGTGTGAAATGGTGTTGAATTCCCAGGCGGATTCTTAAGGGCCATGCCTGATAACCGGGGTTTAGCCGACAGCCCGCGCGGTTGAAACGCTGATCTGGACCGCCCCTCTTTACACGGCTTCAGGCAGGTTTGAGCCCAGGTCTTGGCCCAAGGCTTAGATACAATTGAGTCTGGGTGAGTACTCTACTTGGGCCTGCGGTCAACCATGCTGGCAAACTGGCTCAGCATCAGATATTGGATAAGATCATACCCAAAGTTGAGGTCAAACTGGGAATGCGGATGGGCCTTTGTCTTGAGAACCTACAGAGGCTGGCTGGCCGATGTAGAGAAGGAAGTGGGGTGCCACGGATAAATATCCGGGGCGCTTCGGCTGTCAGCCAAACCCCGCTCGCTTACCGGGCTGAACCTGAACCTAGTGGCAAACAACAACGCTCAGCTGCCTTTCTGGCTTGGTCATTCCATATCACGATATGAAGCGCTTCTTTTCCTTGGATTTCTTATTGTCAACATATGCTGCTTGTCTATTAGCGCAAACAATGATGGTGTCATATTTATGTAGCGACTTGGGCACGCAGCTCTTATCAACCTTATACCCCTTTGTTTAGGAGTTCGTATGAACTTTATTATGACTTAACTAGCTACTGATAAGTTGAGCCACGACATGGCTGCCTCCCCGGCCTCTAAATTCCATTGCCTAATTTCTGTCGTTCCACTTGCGATGTTTAATGCAGTCTGACCTGGAACCACAACATGCAGGTCACTTCATGCTTAGGTCTGCGTGTCCAGCGAGAACTGGCATACTGATATCGGAATTGCCGAGACTCCACGTGGCTGTTTGCCATGTATCCAGCTGTCAATAACCGGTCCGGGAGGAACTGAGCCCAGCGAACACAGCACATCGTCATCACTCGTCGGGGTCACGGCCAAGTCCGGCCGATGGTCTGGTTGGTGCTCCTTGAGGTTCCAGATGCAACACACGTCTCTTGTACCACGGCCAAAATACTTCAGTCATCCACTTTCTCAGGAGACGAACCCCTGCCACGGCCTGAAATGTCCCAAAGGACGAGACGGTATTCCCAAAGGCTTCGCCTGTCCATAGCTTCTGTCGAGAGACAGGGTTAGAAAACGTAGGCTGTGCAAAGTCTGGGGACCACTCACCGTTTTGCCTCCTCTATTCGTAGTCGCCACCAACTTCCACTCATGACCTTGACCACAATCCCCGGAATAAAGGGCAGTTCTTCAATCGCTTCCCCGGCAAGCTCTGACAGTAGCCTCCATTGTGATGCCTGCCACATCCCTATCTGAAGTTTGGCTTTGTCACCAGCACCGTCCCCCCTCTTTGTTTCGATGCTGACACCGATCGGCCGGCGACAAAAGGGAACGAAGGGAGTGTGGTTGACGGTTGACCCGACCATCTCTCGTTGAAGATTCTCAAAGGCGCTGCGGAGCCTGGGATCGTGGCCCTTGTCTGGGTTGATGAACATTGCGTAGTCAACCCGTGCTCCTGGCGCGCCGGGGACGCGGTATTGTGCCGTGATATTTGCTGTCATGCTAGTAGGGCCGCCTTGTCAGTCCAAGCCGTTGAGCAAAACAAAAGGCACGAGTGCCTACCATGGCGCAAAGCCTACCAGGTTCCGGGGTCTACGATCGAGGGCGAGGTCTAGCAATGGCGTATGAACCAGATTGTTCCAGCCTGCTTCGTCTTGTGATGTTTTGTCGCAATCTATCGCTACATCGACAGTGGTAAGAACTTTGTCGAGAAGACTGTGCAATGGTGCAGGGAAATCATCGTCCGGTCCGTAAGCGAAGTCTTGGAATTTGTTGTAGAGGTTCTTCTTAATTTGACTCTCGTTTTTCAGCTCATCTATAATGGGCTTAAATAACGTTTACACTTGGATGAACGAATCACACGCCAACGGGCCAGCATGCTTTACCTTGAGACCGAGTGGAACAATTCCTTGGCCCATTTCTATGCTTTGCATATCGAGTACAAGATTCGCCAGGTCCTTGGGCAAGTTTGGATCTTCGAGATCCATCGGAGTCCTATCGAGGCCGACCGGGTTGATCGAGAGTTGCGGGAAGATCGAGGACTGAGATGAATGGTTCGAATGCTGGCTCTGACTGTGGGAAGCCGATGAGAATGACCTAGCATCATTGCTACTGAGCGGTGGAATCCTTGCCCGGGGCGTCCTCTCGTTGGTGTCTATATCGTCGTTGGCAGTATCCGTCTTGTGCTTCTTAGGCGTGTTCGTCGACGGAAGGTGGCGGTCGGAAATGTGTTTGCGCTTCTTGGATGATGCATACGACTGACGTTGAATATCGCAGCCGGGCTGTTCGAGTTCGATGGCGTTACTTTGAGTCGAGGGCAGGACGCTTTGCAGATCGACCGAGGTAGTTGAAACGCGCTCTAGCCATTCGACAATTGACTGCTGCTCCTGAAAGCGTGGCGAAGACATGAGGGCGAGTAGCGGCACTATAGAATTGTCATATTGTGTTGTCGCAAGGATGAAATTGATGAGATGAAGCGCAGGTAAACATTCCTGTTGGTGTGGAACGCCTTGACTGGATTAGGTAATGCGGGGTTAAGGCTGTGGATCCAGCGGAACAGTACCTTGAGTGCCTTACATATTCAGTGCCGGTAGAAGTCACAGTACTGTCACGCTTCAACGTTAACCCGAGGACGGGAACGGGGCGCGGCGTTAAGATGTTGCGACGGGCGTTGCGGATGGGGAGAGCCGTGTTTCGTTCTGCGCGACATGGACGCTCTTGGAATTGGTAGCCCCGTGCGGCGGATGTGACACCAAGGCCATGGGGAATGGTCTCATCTCCTCGCCGCCGGGTATCTCAGGCCCGACTGATGCCTGATATACGTCTATGGAGGATCCAGGGAATGCAAAGCTGGTCGACGATGCGACAGCCGCCACCGGAGTCGCGGCGCTCAGCGGGTCCGACGGCTCCGGCCACCAGGACGACCGGCTGTCCACATGCCGAGTCCCTGACGCCCAACCGAAGACAAAGCATCGCCTGCTGGTGACAGCGACGTCCGGCACAGCGGTCGCGAACATCAACGGACAGCTCTGCAGGCTTCCCGAGTCTACCCGAGACTTGGGGACTTGCATCAGTTTCGTCCAGCGCAGGAGAGGTCGATCCTCGGCCCCAGCTCAACCATTACGTGGGAGGCCACCTCCAGGGCTCTACGGGCGTTATCACGCGAAATTCAAGAGACAAGCTTCAGGGGCAGCTCGTGGGGACCGAGGAAACAGATGGTCATCACCTGAGAAACAAGCTCTTTGACGAAAAAGACGGAATCCTAACAGCCAAGCGACAGGAGAGAGCACCAAGGACCTATCCTGTAGTACTAGCATATGGCTTCTCCTCGGGTGCTTCAAATTTTATGCCCGCCAACTTGCCCTCAAGCAGTTGACGACATTTCTCTCGCATCTCGGCCAGATGCTCTTCATCCGGCAGAGTTGCAGGTGGTGTCGCAGCAGCGCCTCCCAAGTTGGTCATCTCCCTAGCCAGATCTGCGAGGGATGCATATTCGCCTCTCCAGCAGCGATCCGTTCTTCTATCCAATCCCACATCAGACAAATCGGGAAACTTCATCCGGGTCAAGAGCCTGACAGCTGCATTCCCCTCGATATCCTCGTAGAGCTCGAAGCCTCGAGTCAGGTTGTATAGAATTGACCCAAAGGTGAATTGCTCGCTGGTAGCCCCGTACGTCCCGAATGTTCCTCGTTGGGGACCAGCCTAGGCGCCTTGTATGCGAGCCCAGGGCGGCGCATTGCCCAGATTTCTGGACCCAATCGCAGCGATACAGTCAAAGTCGGCTAGCTTTAGGCAATCCGTGTCATCGAGGAGGGTATTGGCGGGCCTTAAATCACCATGAACTAGGCCCAACGACTCAAGCCATGCGATAGCAGCAGACAATTCCATGGTCCATTGCTCGACCTTGCATACGGGCTCTAGCCGGAGCACTTGGAGGCACCTTTGGTTCTTGTAGTCACGTCGTTGGTTGTTGTAGATGCGCTGGTCCAGAGAGCTCCCAGACATGAACTGGAGGAAATTGAGTCCCGGGAGCCTGAGGAAGCTTTGGATCAGGTACGGGGAAGACCCATGTCGTTCGAAGAGATCATATGCGTCCGTCTCCTTTTTGAACTCGTTCAGGCGGTCCTTGCGGACATACTTGAGGGCGATATGATGGTCGACCTTGAAGACCCATCCAGTGGCACCGCGCGAGATGAAGGCGAACTTTGTAATGCATGAGGGCAGCTCATGGGCCATTTTCGACCCCTAAGAATACAATAAAATGACCGGACGGCAAGCTGGAAGATGGATTGCTATGTTTTCATCCGACGGGAGAGAGGAAGCAGGATGCTCTAGGGCCAGTGGTCTCAGGAACACTACCGGGATTCGGATAAATGTCACTCCGCCAGCTACTCCGTAGAGCCATTCCATTCTGCTATCCCGCCCGTCCTTCTTCATCCACACCCCGCTCGTCAACAACATGCCTGCAGACATGCCTGCGCTGCGAGACCAGCTCCTGGCACATCTTTAGTTCTAGTAAGCCTGGGCGAGACTGGTACACCGCCGTCAGTTGCTAGCCTTCACAGGAGGCAGATTAAAGTCATAACATACAGTGGTCGCTCTTCTTCAAAACGTGGGAATATGCCTTGATAAAGTCTGGATTTGTACTTCGAATTGACGAATGATTTGGTATGAATTGATGTCAAGTTTCCCAGGAAAGCAAACGCCTTTTTATATTCGGCAGTGCATTCGATCTGCAAGCAAGCCTTCTCATCTACCCACGCCTCTGTTCGCCTGGCCCCTCGTTGTGGCTGCCCCAAATCGCTCCGTCATAAACGCCGTTTGCGCGTATCGCCAGTGGTCCCCTGATATTAGCCTGAGTCGCCTCAACAAACAATTCGTGTCAGGTCATCCCCTCAGATGAGATCCATGCCGGCGTGAAACAGATCCCGGCTCTAACAAGCAGGTCTACCGCTTCTAACCGCTCCACAGTGCTGGTCCATAAAGCAGGTCGCAAGGATGCTGTTGGTGGGTGACCACCTATTAGGAGAGATATGACCTGCCCAAGTGCAAGGTGCCTTGCCTTTTGGTGTAGCGGTCATACTGACAGATGCTTTCTTACATCCTCCGCTCGTGGAAACTTGCGCCCTTCTCTAACCGCGCGGCTTTTATTAGATATGCTGTGTACAAATATAGACCATCATACCATTACCCGCTCATCTGTCTAGAATACCTGCGACCTATCCTGGCAACTGTTTCACGCTAATGCACTCGTGGCTTCTAAAAGGATGCCCTTCTTTTACGGGACCAGAGACTCGATAGCAAGCATAGCGTGTATTGACGAAGAGGTCGCTCAGGGAGCAGAAAACATTACATGCGACACTCTTTTCTCGCGCGAGGATTACTCAGGGATCGCACACGAGCACCACATGACCTATTTCGGTGGGATCTGACCCGCAAGTACTCCAATTTACGTTTAGCTACTTTATCTCCTTCTCCTCTGCGGTTATCCCTTTCCCCTTACTATGAGAGAAACTTAAGCATCGGCAGAACAGATTGATCGGCACCAGGGATGATGACACGGGTGGGTTTGAACTGAACGAGAACTCCAAACTAGAGCTATTTCGTGTCTTGTTCTTTGCTTCGCTAGGTTACTACTACAGTACAGTATACTTGGGTAGTGGAGTATACGCTATCTTCCCTCCGGATTCCTTGACCAGCATACCGGTGCTCAACTGAAGACCCAGCAAACTAGGTTCATGCTGTCACCCTTACTGGAAGGCATCATTGATGACTGTTGCACCGTGGCCTCCCTCCGTGTAGGGAGCATAACTTAGTCCATATTGCACGACCAAATCTTCCAGTGCATCTAACATTGAACATTAGTATCGAAGCTTTACTGCTTTCAACCGTTATCATGGACTTACCGATGCCTGTGGGGAGTTCAATTTCTCCATACTCATGGAGTGCCACCAAAAAAATCCTTGGCCCAGATACGACAAGTAAAGGCTTCTCCTGTTCGTTGAGAAGGGTTACCATCTGCAGCAATGCCTCTTATCAAGTCTGTTGCGCGTGAGTGGCTTTTGACCTTACCCACCCGTATCAGAACGATCAATGACATGGATTGATCTGGTTTGGCCTTTCTCTCTTCATAAATCCAGGGTCCGTTGCGATTGCTCGCATGGTGAAGGAGAGGCTTCTTATGGGAGTCCGTAAGGATCAGACCCCAGTGCTTAATCGATCAGTCGCCGATGAGTAAACAGCAGAGTTAAGGATGACATACATATTCTCCAGGGTGTGGGCGAGTATTTAGGCTAACGTAGATAGACTTTTCCTTGAGGCTTCCGTTGAGGGGCATTTTGACGCTTAGTACTGGTAGTAGGATGAAGGAAAAGAGAGACAATCAGCTTGATGGATGAAGGCCTTGGTGGAAATCGTTTTGGTGCCAGGTGCCTCCTTTAATACATGCTCAACCAGGCTAAGAATCCATCTGTTGACGTCGAGCCTGTTAGATATGATGGCAAGATGAGAGGCCATCGCTGGATGGTCTTATTGGTTATTGTGCGACTTCCGTGGAGCAAATAAAACACCACTTTCACCCTTCATGGCGCGCGGTTACTGTGGTGGGTGAAGTGGACCATAGACACGTCCTCATTGACATGCCGGCCTTGACCTGTTGGCCTAATGAAGTTTCGTATTTCCAACGGGAAGGCTTGCTACTGGTGGTGGTGATGCATGGTATAGCCGCGCGCCAATCGCCGCATTATTGAGCGCAGGATCCGCCGGTGCCTGAGACGCGACGTGGACTGGGCTGCCAATCGCACAGCAACGAGCGGATCCATCAGCTCAACTTTCATCCTTGGCGGGCGTCTGGGAGGGTGCCTTCGTAACTAGTTCCAGCAGTGGTCGACGTATCTTTCTCAAAGGGTGCTGTTGGCGTTTGTCAGGCCCTCAATCGGGCACCGTCTACATTTCTGCCTTAGAGGCTAGGCATCTAGGCCTAGCGACATCGGTGATCCCCTTTGGGACTCACCGTTCCCCCCCGTTTCCTACTCAGCTAGTACAGGTACACGTGACACACAAGGGCCGGGGTACGCGCCGAGACACGGCACCAAGGTTAATCCGTCCGGCCGCCCAACATTATTGGCAGCCCAAGGATCGGGCGCCGATTGACTTCAACTCATCATTCCATGGCAGTATCTGCGAGCACAACACAACTTCCAACTACCTGCCCTCGTTTCGCAAGGCCTGCCGAGCGACGCCATGACGTGCCACGAGATGGCAGATACCGCCAGCGACCTTGACCAAGCGTTTGAAACCGTTCGAAGCGTCCACCTTCCACACCCAGACGGAGCGTTACTCGAATCCTTCCTTCAAGACGCGATAGACCCGCAGCAAGCCGCTCGCTACATGCTTCGAAGGCGTTTCGTGGGCAGGGATAACCTTGATTTGACGCCCCTGCTGTCTGATTGGAAACAATTGATCGCCGCGTGTAAGTTCTACAAAGTTGCAGAGAGCGCCATACTGATTAGTAGCAGTCACCTATGAGGGCCCAGTTCATCAAATGCCTGATAAAGCCGTTGTCGCCTACATCACCAGAAGGGACGGTGGCAAGTGCTGCTTCACCGGTCTGGGCAACTCTTTCTGGGATCCGCTAGTCGTCGCCCCTATACTCCTGACGACGAAGATCCGAGTCAACAAGGTACCCGCAGCTTCTAGCAAACTTGTGCTTATCGTCTTGGTTTTAGCTAACAGGAGTTTCCTCAGTCTTTACATGAAATACTCGGCGCCTTTCTTGGTCCCGACTTGAGGGACTGGGTACGCTCGAATGCAGCATCTCTGAACGTCTATCAGAATCATTAGCTTGTCCGCAAGTCTGCGGCAACAGCTATGTTGCAAGGATTCTTTCAGCTCACGTCTAGCAAAGGCTCTGAGGTGGGTGCTTCTTTGTCCTTTCTGGAACTCTTACATCAGGCACTCGCACTTACACAGGTCCAGTACCGTGTTGCCGTGGTCAGAATCGGAGGTCCGGCATGGCCCTCCATCATAGACAAGATTCCAGTTCTTCGGCGTGGTTGTTTTACGGACCACTCGGCTTCCCTCATGGACACTCCGGACGTCTCTGCATTACATATTCTGTCACGATTTGCGAAACCTATTCGATGGAGTCTCGTCGCTCGAGAGATTGCATGCAAAAAAACAGAAGCTGCTACTAGCTTGCCCTTGTCTTCACTATGGCGTGTCTTCTCAGATCGAGGCGCTACGACCCTGATAACAATGTGGCGACTGGTACCAGCCTCGATCCGTATACGAGTATATCATGGTCTGGCGTTTCTAGGAGCGCATATATATGGATCATCCTGCAGCTTAAAGGTCCAACAACTTCCCTTTGGTATGTATCTCAAGACATCAAGTGTCGAATGGCACGAGGGCTTGGCCAATGAGTATGGTACTTTACAGCTTGTAAGATGCCATACTCATATACCAGTCCCCCGCCCATTAGATCTTGTCTCGAACTCAGAGAAGTCTTACCTCCTGACTTCTAGAGTTTTGGGCCTCCGCTTAGGAATGTGTATTGATACGCTCAGTGATGCTGAGGCGAAATCCTTAGTTTGTGACCTACAGACATGCCTTGGGGAGCTACGGGCAATACCAAAGGAAGTTGCACCAAATTATGCAATCACTAATACGCTTAGCAAGGCATGTTATGATTACAGAATTAACGCAGGGTTGGACTATGATGAGGGTCGGGGAGATTTTGTTGGACCATTTGTGAATGAGGAGGAGTTTAACGAGACCCTCCGAGTAGGCGCATTACCAGTTGTTTCTCATTGCAGCGGACATAAGATTGTCTTCACGCACGCTGACTTGAATATGCGAAATGTTTTAATACATAACGGAAGGCTTTCGGGAATTGTGGACTGGGAAAACTCTGGGTGGTATCCAGAATATTGGGATTTCACGAAGGCCCATTATATCACGAAGCTTCAGCGGCGGTGGTTAAGGATCGTTGATGAGGTTTTTAAACAGTATGGGGATTTTGAGGACGAACTGGGCACCGAACGTCAGCTCTGGTCTTGCTGTTTCTGAGATCCATTCTACGGATCCTAATTACTTCTACTGCCGGCTCCTCTAAATCTTATTTCCCTCTGTAACAGTTGTTAGCACCATCCTCTCTTGATAGTGTAGGTAGAAGGTATCCGCTGGATTGCAATAGATTCCGTCCATTCGCCTCTCCATCTAATTCACGACTGCTTGACTATGTCACATCGATTCAGGGCTTGGTATAGTCCAACGAGTAATATATTAAATATAACGATAGTGTAGGATTAGCCCAGATACAAGACGTAGCGCGAGGAAGCAGATTAGAAGAAGAGATGTGGTAAAATCCCCCATTTCATATCACGACGATATGGTAATAAGTTGCTACTACTCCGTAGCAGCTGGAAAGATGATAGAAAAGAGGCGCAAGGGTTTGCTACTCGTAGCCGACAGACCAAGGTCTTACAGTGTGACAGCAGAAGAATAGCGAGATGGCTAGAGCGGATCGAATTTCTGGCTTGGCTCTTTTCGAGACTTCAGACTTCAGTGATTAAGTCCAGTGGGGTGTATATTTGGCGGGTGGAAGATGTGCTCTATTGTGTGCGAGCACACATGAGCTAGGCTATTTGTTCTCGAGCAAGTTGTACTAGCCTCCGCACAAATCCGCGTACGATTTTCAGCGTACGAAATCGATCGCCCACTCAAATCTGCGTAGGCTCGTCTGAGTGAAAGTGCTGACAGCTGGCTCCTCATCGTCAACAACGCCGATCATGTAGAGCTTCTTTTTGGCGAAATTGATAGGGGTGGAGGAATGGGAGACTAGGATGAGGGTGGAGGAGAAGAAGGCAAGGAGGGCAGATTCCTAGGACAAAGATTGGCACCTATGATGTCTTGGATGACCTAGCAACAGTGCTCTGCATTCGAGGTTCAAGATTGCCATGATCGCAATGAACTGTCTGGATTTCTTTACTCTCGCTGGCCGACAAAGTTTAAAGGTATGCTGACCCTGCCCAACATCATTTGCGACTGCGTCCACTGTGCTTCATTGCGCCTCTGGCTCGCTTGTGACGGACGTATCCCGAAGTCAGATCTGGCTCGATGCCCCTGGCTCGGTCTTGTCCTTTGCAGGGTAGCAGGTCAGGGCTAGCCTCCTTGTGAGACTCTTTGTTTATAACCTTTCAACAGCCGGTATAAGGCACAAGAGAAAGCCGTGGGCTCCAAAGAAATTCGTTCGCCTAGAGGCTCAGTGCATACCAAGTGTCTACTAGTCCATGGCGCCGTCGTAGCTACTAGGCTGGGCCGGGGGCTCGGGAGACGGTCGGGATCCGATGTCATGAGTGAGGTTGAGGGGTATAAGAAGCAGCTAAAGGAATAATAGTAATAGGAGGGTAAGGATTAATACGAGTTACCTTATTACCCCTACGATCTAGCAGCCAGTACGCTAGCTTCCTGCCTGACCTCTTCACTCCTCTAGCATGTGCATCTAGCCCCTGACAGCAACTCACAATTGACATTCGCTAAAAAGTAATTAATATTCCACAGCGTGATGCCACCCTTCCAGGACACCGCAGTAGAATGATAGAGGGCCTGTCCCTTATCATCACAATGAACAGCCTTGCCACTGTCAGAGATGCGGCGCTGTTTATTGTGGTGATGATCTTCTGCCTCTGCTCTCTGGGAAAGAGCTTGGGACCGGGTAGACGTGGTAATGCTGCCGAGGCACAATGTGATATGTCTGCACGCCTAGACTGACGGTGGGGTTCATGTACCAGGATCGACTTTGGCTGTGACAGCACAACTGGCAGTGCCGCTCAAACGTGAGTTGCGGAATGAGGCCATGGTCTGCCGGGCTGTGTCGATGGGCATGTCCAAGTCAGGCGGAGCGACAAGATCCGTGACGTCCTCGATTTGTTTCCATGCCGGATCCTTAGTCGGCGATGCGGAGCCTGAGGCGGCATGTTTCGGGGGACACTGGGAACCTCGGGGGCGGATTGTCTTGCGATATTGTACGTCTCTGAGCAGTAGTTACGGGTTCCATCAAAGGAATTGCCATTATTACGTGAGGGGATATCAAGGATAAACCGAAATTTGCTTCTAGGCAGCAAAAAAGTCCCAAATAATCTACATCTCATAGTCAAGCGTCATTCATCATGGCCCGGCCATTGCAATATTAGGCTGCGTAGCCATGGCCAATACTCATCCCTCGTCCATTGGCGTAGAAGCTGCAAAGTACAGATAATCTGATAGATCCCCCTTGAGCTGGACGTGCATCCAAAGATCATCTTCTGCCAGAAGATGGTTTTGTCGCCCTCACGTGTGGTGATGATAAGGTTCCAGTCGTGACCCTGGATAATAATACCCGGCAAGTACTCGGGGAGTTTCAGGCTGTCGTGTGAGTCGTTTCGAGCTGCGCCCAACTTATCTGTTGCTTGCTCTTTCATTTCCAGCAGCCGTCGAAGGAATTCCCAATGCCCAGCGAGCCATACACCCAACTGTAGCCTGGCATCTTCCCAGCCCTCGCCTGTTCTCTTAGTTTCGATGCTGAGGGCAATTGGTCGGTCGCGAAGGGTCTTTAGGTTCGCGTGATTGAATGTCCCGCCTGGCAGTTCATCTCGGAGGTTCGTGATGGTCTCTGAAGCTTGTGGATATGCGGCGTCGCAACTGGGTTCGACGTAGATACAAAAGTCAACCATCTTGGAAGGTGCAATAGGGACGTGGTACTCAGGAATCATAGATGCAGTCGTGCTGAGGCCCTATGGTTAGTGGAACGAATGGATGAGAGGTGATGTTGGTATGCAGAAAGACTTATCTCAGCCTGAAGTCGACCAGTTGCTCGACATTAGGGCCGTTCAGAGGCCGCAGCGCTGCTTCGAGAACTCTTTGATGCACCTCAGCATTCCAATCCGCTTCTGAGCTGCCATGTTTATTACAAAAGCCCGCCTGGTAGAAGATCCTGTGAATCGCGTCCAGAGGTGGAGTATGCCCGAGTTCCTGGCGTTGGTCTGAGAAGTGCATGTTGCTGAGGGCTCCTCTTTGCGCCCATTTCCAATTCCGATAGGTGTCACCGCTCAGGTCGCTGAAGATTCCACGTTCTGATGCCGGAAGGATGCCGTGCCCCGTAGATATCAGATCGATCTTGTCAAGGAGAGCTTCCAGAGACGGCGGCGGGTGGCGGAGGTCGCTTAGCTCCTGCGAAATAACACCCCTGGCGCTGCGCTCGAGTGCATTGATCTGCTTGGGTGGAGAAGGATAACCGGATTGTTCAGACGATTGGTACTGGGATTTTGACGAAGGAAGAGAGCGGCTGGAGTCGGTTCGTGGAAACCCGAATCGCCTCCGCGACGCGCGGGGGGTTTCTTCAGCTTCGCCGGCGTTACCATCGTCGCCGCCAGGACGACCACGCTTTCCAGGACTAAGTGCGCGACGGGGCGGGTCCATGGTGTCGCAAATACCGCTGCTGCTCTGTGATGCAACCGGAGTCGGGGGGGTTAATCGGCGCCGCTTTCGAATCTGGTCTTCGGCGTCGTGTTTGTGCGATCGAGTACGTTTGGTTGACCACGGGGAGTCGCGGCTGTCCTCGATTGTCTGCAGCCACGCGTAGATCGGCCCGTCAGGTGACATTGTCTTAGTGCCAGGCTGTGAACTGCATCGCTTGTCATGATAATGATGTTGCGACGGTGATGGTGTTTTGGCTGTGTTGTCGAGTGAGGAGAAAGATCGGGTAACCAGAGCAACGCCGAGAAAAGAGGAGTAGCGTTGGTCCAGGCTTGTCCAATCGCATACGCTAATTGTCTGTCCAATCGGATGCAGCTGATTAAGCATCACTGATATTCAGGCGACTCATAGGTGCACAGCCGGCTGTGCGGATAAGATCTATTATGTAAGTCGGATACAGGTGTACGTGGGGTCCCACTGTCAGCGGTGTAAATAGCTGCACATACCTACCGGGGGGGGGGTCATTTTTAAACATAATACTAGGGGGTGTAATATAGTAGTAAAAGTTTTAATATACTATAAGTGTAGAGATATAAGCTTAGCAGGGTTTAAATTACTATAGTATTTACACTATGTTAAGTCTTTTTTAGTGAATAAGGCTAATAACAAATAGTATTATTTAAGTTAGCTTAATATATATTAAAAAATTAAGGCTATATTAGAATTTTTAACCTTATATTAAAGTTAAAAATTATATTAATATTTAATATTATTTTTAGAATAATATAATCTTAACTTACTTTATATAATATCTAATATATTTTTACTTACTAGGTTTTTAAATTAACTCTATTTAAGATAGTAATAGCCTAAGAATACTTTTTAATTTACTTACTATATAAAAGTAACTAAGTATTAAAATTACTATTTTTTTAGTAAGATAAGATTAAATCTTTTAGCTTTTAAGATATCTAATTCTTATCTTAGAGTGCTAAGTTCTCTCTGTTTATAATAAGAGTTATTAAGCTATAATATAAAATACTTAAGTATAGTATATTATAAATAAGGTATAATAAATTTCTCCTCTTATTTAGTATATTTATTCTAAAAGATAAGTTAGAAAGCAAACTTAGATTATATTTTTATAAAATATATAAATACTAATAGTATATTATAAAATAAAGCTAGCCTTATAGTATTCTTATTCTTATACTTATTTTATAATTTTAAACTATTTTAAGTCTTAAGCTTACTATTTTTTTGCTAAACTTAAAAGAAACTCCTTTTAAGATCTTATAATACCTAATTTCTATTTAGATTTTAGTATTACCTATAGTTATATTACTTATTATATTACTTATTATATTACTTATAATTATATTCTTAAAACTCTAATACTTCTTATTAGTAATAATAAAATTATAAAAATTACTATTATCTTTTAGATCTTAAATAAGATTTATAGTTAGTTTAAGAGATATAATTATATTAGCTAAGATTAATAAAGTAGTAGTATTAATTATAGTATTACTATTATCTAAACCTAGACTTTTCTTTTTAATAATAGCTAAATTAAGATAATTAGTTTATATAGTTATATAAACTTTATTAAGTAATATAAGATTAAGAATAATATTAATTATATCTAGTTTTATCTTATTAATACTATAATTATTAATAGTAGAAAAGCAGGCTAAGTAATAATCTTTATCTTACTTTATAACTTAGGTATAAAATATAATTATATTATTTATCTTATTCCTATTATTATCTTTAAAGCTATTTACAGTTATAGGTTTTAAGGTTTTTATAAGTTTCTAGGCTTTTTTAATAGACTAGAAAGTTTAGGTTCTATTAATCTTATTATTCTTATAAATATTCTTATTTAGATTAAGCTTTTTATACTAGGCTATATCTACTAGCTTCTAAACAGATAAATTCTTTTCTCTCTTTCACACTTTAAACCTTTTTATTATATCTGCTTTTCTATTATTTTTATCTTTATTAGAAGAAATCTCAGCTTTTATTTTAATATAAGCACTACTAGTATTTAAAACCTTAGTATTATTCTCTTTATTATTACTAGTAAAAGCTACTTATTTACTCTTTTTTAGTTTCTTTTAGGATTTTTAAGTTATAAAAGTATTATCTTACTTATGCTTAGCCTTAGTAGTAAGAGGCTTTTATAAATTCTTATTATTATTTATCTTAGATACTTTACTAGTAATCTTAGTAGGTATTCCTCTCTTATATTTTAAGTTACTAAAAATAAAGCTTTTTTTTATTTTAAGAGTGTTTACAAGTAAATAAACCTTAAAAGGTAAACTATCTAGAGTATAAAACTTAAGAGCTTCTTATTAGAGAATATCTATATAGTCTAGATACTTCTTAGTAAACTAGAACTAAAATATAAGATAATAATCTTTACTATAATTCTTAAGTCTAAGTAGTACTCTTAAAAACTATATAATTATTAGCCTAAGTGTTTTTTTATGTTTTTTACTAGCCTTTTTACTGTTTTTATTATCTTTAATAGTATTTTTATAAGCTTTTAAGAATAATTAGTAAATATTATTATTAGCTATAAAGTAATTACTATATATAGCTAGTTTTAGTACTACTTTCTTTTATAGTTTACTTAATTCTTAAGAAGCTATCTATTAGATAATATTAGTAGTAATTAAAAATAGTAAAATAAGATAAATATATCTTTAAGTAGTAATACTATAATTATATAACTCTAATAGTACTCTTCTAAGTACTAATAAATATTAGAATTATTCACTAGAATTAATTAGAAAAGAAATAAGATAAGCTTAAATAAGATTATTTTTACTACTAAGTTTAATCTCTATTAATAATAGAGTTTAGAGATACTATAGTAATACTTAATTAAGTTTCTAAGTTATACTTTATAAAAATAAGATAGTAAAAGATAATAAGTTAAGTAAAAGAATAGTATTATATAACTAAGAGCTATTATTTGTTTTTTATACTACTTATAAATAAGTATAAATTTATTAGAGTATAAAATAAGAGATACCTAACCTTTATAATTATTCTCTATTTAGTAATATAAAAATAAAAAAACTAGTAATTAAAGTGTAAGAGGCTTATAAAACATTCTAAACTTAACTACTTTTTTAGCTCTTAATTTTTACTATTATAAATAACTATCCTCTAAACCTTAAATACTAATATATTTTTATTACTTTTACTTTTATTCTTACTTATACTTAATTACTTATTCTCTTAGAGTATATAAAGAAAATTAACAAACTAGATAGATTATATTACTATTTTAATTCTTAGCATCTAGTGTTTTACTAGCTTTATTATCTTTTAAGGCTTATAATTCTAGAGTTTTATTTAATTCTTACTAAACCTTATTTATAATATAATATTAGAGGCTTATAAACTATTTTAAGTTAGTTAAGGTTAATAAACTAGAACTTTAAGATAAGATAGGGCTAGTAGTAAGTTTTAGCTCTTCTAGAGAATTAATAGTAAGTGTTTTTAGTAATATAGTAGTAAAATATATATCTACTAGTTAAGTTAGTAATTATTATAAAATATAAAGTGATATTATATATATAAGCTAAAAATTATAAAAACCTAGGTTTTTATAGTAGTATATAGTATAAGAATAAAGTTAAGATTATTAGATGTGTTACTAAAAGTGTAAACTATATATTAAAATATAAAAAAGTTTTATAAAATAATTTATTAGCTAAAAAGCATAAAAGAACTATATCTACTAATTCTTATA
Source organism: Corinectria fuckeliana (assembly GCA_019137255.1). Classification (NCBI taxonomy): domain Eukaryota; kingdom Fungi; phylum Ascomycota; class Sordariomycetes; order Hypocreales; family Nectriaceae; genus Corinectria; species Corinectria fuckeliana. Next base: position 4,464 of record WPDH01000150.1, on the reverse strand, counting down.
ATAAACACTTAGATAATATCTATTATCTTAATTTTACAGATAAATATATATATTACCTTATACTATAATTCACTATAGTAGAATATAGTAAATATAAAAAGCTATTATAAAACATAAGTGTATCTTATATACTCTTAAAAGATTTATTATATAAAGAGACATATTACAAATTATTATTAGCCTCTTCTCTTAGAAAATTCACTTAAGTTATAAATATATTAGAATGCTAGCCTTAAAATAACACTAATTAGTCTTATTTAGTTGTTTTTATTAATATACTTACTAGTATAATTATAAAGAACTTTATACTTATTATAATAAAATCTAAATTTATTATAGTTATTAGTTTTATTATTAACCTTACTATTATACTAGCTATTATTCTTATTCTTATATTTACTATTATTACTTATCTAGTATCTACTATTATATTTAGTTTTATATTATAGCTTATATTAGTTATTATAGTAGTTATTATTAGGGTTATTATTATTATTATTAGAGTCTTACTTATTAGTAAGCTTATAGAGTTTTTTATACTTTTTTCTTCTAATATTCTTATATTTTATAGTAGCTTTAGTAAGTATTAGCTATAGTAGAGTTAGAGACTTATCTTTAGGATACTTATCTCTAAAAGAAAAATCACTACTAATATTTATATATTTATCACTCTATTTATTATATCTCCTCTAAGAGTCTTAATTCTTAGATAAGTTATACTTAGTAAGAGCTTTTATAATTATAAGAATATATAGATTTAGGTTATTATTAAAGATAGATTTATTCTTTTTTATAAATATATATTTCTTCTTTTTCTGTTTTAGTATTATCTTAATATCCTCACTATATAGGATTATAAACTTAAGTTTTATTATTTTAGATAGTTAAGAGAGTTAAGCCTAAATAGCCTTCTTAGAGAATTATTTAGAACTATTATTAGTATTATAGTTATTACTATTAACTAGAACTCTTTTATCACTTAGGTTAATATTTTATTTAATATAGTAGCTAAAGTTATACTAAATAACTATATATAGTTAGTAAAGGCTTATTTTATAGTAAAAATAAGATAAAGTACTTTTATACTAAGCTTTAAGCTTAGGCTTTAACTTATCTAAGCTAATATAGTTATTTATAAACTTAGTTATAACTATAAAATCTTTATAAGTAAACCTCTCCTTTAGGTGCTTATAGATTTATTTAAGATTTATCTTCTCTTATAGTATAAAAGATATCTTATAAAGCTTTATAAGGTAACTTTATATTACTAGTAAAAAATAACACTTAAACTTATAATATTAAATTAATATACCTTAAAGTTTTTTAGTATTATATTTTTCTATATTACTATATTATTACTAAACTTATACTAAGCTTCTTAAATAATCTTCTTCTTATTATAGTTAACTAAGCTGTTAAAGTAGTATAAGATTAAGATATCTTTTAGGTTATAGTTAAAATAATATAAGAATATAACTTAGCAGCTTAGCTTAAATTTATTAAAGGTTACTTAAATATTATTTATCTACTAAGCTTACTTATATCTTTAATAGTAATATCTAAGAGAAGTATTCTTTAGAGCTTTAATAGTACTTTTCCTAGTTATAATAACTATATTTACCTTATAAAAAGTTAGCTACTAGTATTATTATATATTAAGAGAGGTATAAAGTTAATTTATCTTAATATAGTTAAGATACTAATACTTACTCTCACCTAAGTAGTATCTCTTTTATATATAATCACTTTTTATCACTATAAAGTATAAGTAATAAAAAGTATAATAACTGTAAAAATATACTTAGTAAGAGCCTTAAGTCTAGTAGTATAATATAGCTTAGAGCTAGCCTGCTATTATTTACTTAAGTAGTAAACTAAGTACTATTTTTAAAACCTAGTGATAATATTATATAAGAAGTCTTAGTAGTATCTTATTTCTAAGAGTTAAGAGAGTATTCTTTATATTACTTTCTTAGCTTATCTTATTAGCTCTTAAGATATTAGCGCTTTTAACTTTATAATTTTACTATAATAAATAAAAGATTTATAAGATTATAGCTAAGAAGAAACAAATTTAATAGAGGGCTAAAAGAGCTAGAGATTTATAATTTAAATTATAGTATATAATTCTAAATAATATAAGATTATAAATTCTTAGTAGGCTAAGTAGTAAGATTAAAGTTTATTAAAGTGTATATAGCTATACTAAGTAATATAAGCAGGGCAGATACTTCTTATTATTAAGTAACTTAGTGATTTTATATTTTAAAGCTTATAATAATTTCTGTATATACTATAAAAAACTTATAGTAAATAAGATAAATAAGATAAAAACAGTTTAGCTAGATTATAATATAGTAAGAATATTCTTTCTTATATATTATATGCTAAAACTAATAATTATATAGATATACCTATTTAGAATAAAAACTAGCTGTATATTTTAACACTTAAGCAGGATAACTTTACTATATTTAAGAGCTAGACAGCTAAGATAAGTATTATAAAAAAGAAAGTACTTTACCCCTTCTAGAAGAAGCTATTAAAAAGGTGAAAGACTAAAGATTATAACTTATAAGAAGAAAAGAATAAACTATCTTAGCTTATAGAAATAAATATAGTCACTTTATAAAACCTAATACTATTAAGTAAAGCTATTAGTATAGATATTAATAGATAGCTAGACTTAGCTAATCTTAGGTTATTACCTAAGTAAGACTTTATAATATTTAACTTAGAGGGTATTATTAGAGTAGATAATATTTAAACTTAGTATTATAAAACTAGGTCTAAGATAGAGAGTACTTTTAGGCAAGTAAACTAAATAATTTAAGCTATTACTAATCTTCTTAATAATAATATAAGAACTTTAAACCTAAGCTATAAGTCTTAAGATATAATAATAAATATAACTAACTAAGAATTTTATATCTTATATACTAATAGCCCTCTAATTTATAATAAGAAATTTAGCTATATTAACCTAATACTACTTAATAATAATATTAGATTTAATTTTAAGTTAAGTAAGCCTAATAATACTAATAAGACTACTAAGTTTATAATACTAAATATAATATTAGAAATACTTATAGTAGCTTATAATCTAGTATAAATACTTCTTAAAAATCTAATAAGTAATATTTCTTAGCTATTAAAAGATCTAACACTTTTATTATTTAAGACAGCTCTTATTATCTAGGAGTAATAGTATATTATATCTTAAGAAGGATACTACTAACTTATTAAAATTCTCTAGCTTATTAGTAATATAAAAGAACTTAAAAGCCTTATAAAATATAAAAACACTTTAAGCTACTATTTTAACTAAAGTTTACCTCTTATCTTACTTTATTACTATACTATATTACTTAACCTAGTAGTACTCCTATCTAAAAGTAAACTTAAAAAAGATATATTAGTTTTTAACCTTAAATTATTTCTTAAAGTGTTTCTTAACTCTAAAATAAATATAAATAAGATTTATTATAGTTTTACTTAGTATATAAATAGTTATATTTTAAACCTATAAGAAGTAACCTAGTAAGATTAGTCTATTAGGATAATATTAGGATATTATATCTAAGATAATATAAAGAAACTAATTTAGCTATTAGATTTTATCTAGTAGATATAATAAAATAGTATAAAATAGTAACTAGGCTAAGTAATCTAATATAGTTTTAACTATATAAATAATATAAAAGCAGCTAACACTATAAGATATAAAATACTTAAAGTCTAAGAGGTTTATTTTATAAGAGTACTTTCTAAATATATTTAAGACTTAAGCTACTAAGCTAGGTTTTTATAACTTAGTAATAAGTAAAAAGAGCTTATTATTATCTCTAATATTATATACCTAATTAAACCTAGTTATATTTAAGAATATCTTAATACTTATCTTAACTATAAATTTAACCTAACTATTATTATAAGCTTAGTACTTAGCTATTATTTCACAGTTTGCTATTTTTTTAGTAAAATATATAGTCACTTTTAACTAATAATAATTATAAGCCCTCTCTAAGCAGAAAAGAAGATTATAATATACTTATACTAATATCTAGAAATATATTTTACTAATACTTTTATAATCTTACTTTTATTCTTACTTTTTATTAATACTTTTAGTTTCTACTAAAATATATACTAATCTATTATAAGGTTTTATCTAATATCTTAGTTTTTTAATAAGAGATTTTAACCTTTTATAAACATTTAATAGTTACTTCTACTATATTTTAGTTATACTCTTAAAATCTATTTTAACTTAACTAACTTTCTTTATAGACTTTTTTTACCTTTTTTCCACTCTTATATTATTACTATATTATATATAATAAGCAGACTAAGTAAAATAGAGAATATTAAGATTATAAACTATCTTTCTTCTCCCCTTAAGAAAAATTTTTCACTATAAAACCTACTCTTACTATAAGCTAAGCCTAGTATAAAAACAAC
>WPDH01000149.1:0-46073 GCA_019137255.1 Corinectria fuckeliana | reverse complement strand
TTAAGACTAAATATAAACTTAAAGTAATTATCTTAAGAGCTATTTTTCTCTTAGTTTAAAAAATAATAATAACTTTAGTTAATATTATTATAAGCTATATTTAATATATAAGTAATAAGATTCTAATCTTATTATCTCTTATAAAAATAATTATAATTATTATTAAAAAAGTAATATTAATTACTTTTTAAAAAATACTTATTAAAACTCTAATTTAAGCTTAAATTACTTATAATAAGAGAATACTTTTATTTCTAATAGTTTTATTATTAAAAGTAATCTTCTCTTATCTTAATAAGATAATTATTATTAGATTATTTAGTATAACTCTTAATATTATATCTTATATACTATTAGATATTATAATAATTATTAATTATACTCTCTTAAAAGATTATTTTTTACTTATAATAGTCTTATATTATCTTTTTAATAAGAATATTATAATTTTTTTTTATAAACTAATTATAAATCTCCTAAAAGATAATACTTAGATTTTTACTATTTTTAGTATAAGTATATATTAAGTCTTAAAATAGTTTATAATAATTATTAAGAGAGTCTTAACTAGCTATATAAGAGGCTTACTTAAGAATCTTATAGTAAAACTTAATAAGTAAATAATATTAAAATATATATTATAAAACTATTATAAAGTTACTATATAACTAGATCTTACTAGTTACTAGTTATATTATTAACTAAACNNAATAAATATAAATAAACTTTATAACTAAAATATAATTATAATTATAAAGATTTATTAGACTAAGCCTTATTTAAAAGAGATTTAACTTAAGTAATATTTTAAGTGTTTCTCTCCTGCTAAAAGACTATACCAGGTTTGTTATCTTTATTATTATTATTATTATTATTATTATTATTATTATTATTATTATTATTATTATTATTATTATTATTATAGTTATTATTCTTAGCTATATAAAGTTAGCTACTATAATAAGACTATAATAAAGCTATAGTGTAAGTAGTAGAAAAATAAACATATTAATAAATCCTAAAAAGAATATATATTAGTATATATTTAAGACCTAAAGCTAATATAAGCCTAATAAAAAGCCTAAGAGGAAAGCTACTTATAGAGATATTAAAAAGAGAAGAAAGAAAGAAAGATATTATAACCTAAAAGACTAAATAATAAATAATAATAAAGATTTATATAGCTACTAATAGCTGCTAACAGCTGTTAAGTATTAAGTCTATACTAGTCTTAAGCTACTAATAACTATACTACTAGCTAACCTACTAATAGCTAGCTAACCTACTAGCAGCTAGTTCTACCCACTTAAAATCCTAAGCTTTTAGCTATAACTATAAAGTAACTTAGATATACTTAGCTAGTATAATCTTAACACTTAACTGCTCTGCTCTTATAGCAGACTAAGTGCTTAATATTTAGTTAACTATTTCTCCTTTTTTTATCTCTTTTTTCTTTTTTCCTTTTTTTTCTTTTTCTCTTTTTCTCTTTTTCTCTTTTTAATTTTTTCCTAGCCCTTTAGAAAATAAGATAACTCTAGTCCTAGTAAAAAGACTATTTACTTATATATAGTAATAGTATAAGAGGCTTAACTTAAGTCTATTATATAAAGAATATAGGTTTTTATCTAATTTTATAGTTTTTTTTATATTTATATAAAATAAAAGTATTATCTACCTTTTAGGTTTATAAAGTATAAATAAATAAATAAATAAATAAAATATTTTAAGTGTTTTTACTTTAGATATATTATATAATACTATTAGGAATAAGCTAAATATAGCTATTATAAGAGAGCTTACTATATAAGAGATATAATATATTTTACTTTTACTAGTAAGATCTTTTTAGTATATTATAACTATAATAGTTTATACTTAGTATAATTTTATATATATTATATAATATAAAAAAAATAAAAATATATAAGAAATACTTATATAAAAAGACTTATATAGTTTAGTATTTTAAGTAAGTAATATAAATATATAATATACTTATTATAAAATATAATAGTATTAATACTAATACTAACTATAGTACTAAACTACTCTACTTAAAAAAAGCTTAAATAGCTCTTAAAGTAGTTTTAAGCTAAACTAGACTTAAATTTAAGTTTAACTCTTATAATATTTAGACTAATTAACTAAATAAGAGAGTAAATACTATTAAAAGTTAAAAAAAGTATACTAATACTAGTTAGTAATAAGAATAATACTTAAGAGGATAAGAATAAGTAGTATAAGTAACTTAAACTTAACCTAAGATTAATTAAATTTTAGTATATAATTTAAGCTAAGTCTTATAAGAACTTATTATTATAAGTATATAATTAGCTTTTCTTATAAAGTAAACCTACTTATAACTTATATTACTATATATATATACTAAGCTTAACTTACTCCTCTTTTAAGTAAGAGTAGTAAAAGGTTTTTTATCTTATAGCTTACTATTAGAGTTTTTCTCTTTTATTATAAATTAGTTTAAGTTACTTAAAAGAAGAACTAAATAGCTATAAGCTAAATTAAGTATAAATAAATAAATAAATACCTAATATAATATTTAAATTAATATATTTTTAGATTTTATATATTATAACTAAAATATAAATATACTTTAGTTATAAGATTTAGTTTTTAGCTTTTTTTAGCTTAAAAAGAAAATCTAAAAATACTTTTATATTATTTATATTTATTATATTAGTAATTAAAAGTATACTAAATACTTAATAAGTAAATTACTTTAAATTATATAAATTACTTAAATTAAAATTTATAAGCCTTAAGAGTAATTACTTAGCTAAAAGAGAAATTAGTTACTTATAGGTTTTTTCCTAATATTAAAAATAATATTAGATTAATACTAAAAGCTAAAATTTACTTAAAAAGTTACTACTAGGCTTATAACTATTAATATAACTATATATATTATATAACTATACTAAGCTAGAAAAAGAGGCAGAATAGTAAGTCCTTAAGAGGATTACTATTATCACTAGATGCCTAGCATCTAAGGCAGAAATATAGATGGTGCCTGATAGCGGGCCTGACTAGTGGTCCTACCACCAACAGCCAGACTTTCCTTTGGTGGACCGACTTACCCCGCATCTTTTCCGACAAAACCGACGACAGCTCTTATCCGTCTACAGCCGCCGGCACTTATCCATGCTCAAGATCGGCGCCATGTCCGAAACTTGGTGCGGAAGCAGGATCCCGACAAGGCCGAGACAAGAGACATAAGTATATGGGGAGCGTTGATGCGAGGTAGTTACCTTGGAGCCCTTGGAGTTCTGGATGACGACATTGCGAGCTCGCGACGTTCAAACTCACATCATGACTATCAGACACGTCATGGAGACGCCGGCTGTGTCTCGGGGGCAGACGTACGAGGCAGAGACAAAGCTCTTCACCCTAGATGAGCTAATCAAACGCCGTGCCTTGGAACTAGGCGAAGCTCCTCTACTCGGTTGCCCTGCGACAGCGCTAGATGACTTTGAGGAGCACAGCGCTCGTGCCTTGGACAAGTATGCCGATGCTGCGGTTGTGAAGCTCCGAGAATTGGGATTGAGCCCTGTTGTACGTGGTTCCATTATCTCACGATATCTCCATCGGAGCTGACTTCTCTAGGACTCAAATACTCAGAAGCCCCCCGTGATTGGAATCCTGGCCCAGTCTGGACTGCACATCATAGTCCAAATCATCGCCTTGAATCGATTGGGATATGCCTCTTTCTTGATCTCTACCCGCCTCCCAAGCCCAGCAATCACCCAGCTCCTGGAACTAGCCAGCTGCAGCATCGTTCTCACGACGCCCAACTTCCATGCTGTCCTGGCAGAGGTTCAACAACAGCGGCCGCTCAAGCTCCTGCCCCTGTTGGCGCACTCCGACTACTACGGCAAAGATGCGCCAAGATTCATCCGACCGTACAACCCGGACCAAGAGTCTCAGAAGCTCGCCGTAATCCTCCACTCGTCCGGGTCCACTGGTCTCCCCAAGCCCATTTACCTCACCAACAAGAGCTGCATCGCGGCCGCTGCTACGAACCTAGACATGCGAGCGCTCATTACGTCTCCCATGTTTCACAGCCACGGCTTCTATGAAGTGATTCGGTCTATATACTCAGGAAAGCCTCTTTATTTCTGCAACTATTCTCTGCCGTTAACGAGAAGCTCAATCGTGCGGATGCTCAATGTAGTGAAGCCCGATCTATTCCATTGCGTTCCGTACGTAGTGAAGCTACTTGCGGAGGCTCAGGAGGGTATCCGTGCGTTGGCCAAGATCAAGCTCGTCTTATATGCCGGGAGTGGTTGTCCAGACGATCTTGGAGACCGACTTGTCGAGAATGGCGTGCAGCTTGCCGGAAATTACGGAACGTGAGTCTGTCTTGCAGACCAGAATAGCAATGGGCAGTGACTAACAATAGAGAACAGCACCGAAATTGGCCGGGTCATGAACTCGGCGCGTCCAGAAGGCGACAAAGCGTGGAACTATCTCCGTCCCTTACCTCAGGCGGAGCCGTACTTCTTCATGGACGAAATCGCACCCGGCTTGTACGAGTGCGTTGCCCGAGATGGTCTTCCGTCCAAGAGCACTACCAACTCGGACGATCCTCCCGGCTCGTTTCGCACCCGGGATCTTTTCACGCCGCATCCGACACGACCCAAGCTTTGGAAATACGCCTGCCGACTTGATGATCGCTTCACGCTGATCAACGGCGAAAAGGTCCTGCCACTCCCTATCGAGGGGCGTATTCGACTGGAAGAGATCGTCAAGGAGGCAGCCGTGTTTGGCGACGGGCAAAGCTACCCTGGTGTTCTGATCGTCAAGGCGGATCGAGCGGCCGACGTACCCAACGAGCAGTTTCTAGAGCAGATCTGGCCTGCCGTTGAAGATGCCAACTCCCGCGCAGAGACTTTCTCTCGCATCCCGAAGGAGCTTGTGGTAGTCCTGCCGTCTGACTCGACCTACCCTCGTACTGACAAGGGAACCTTTATCCGCGTGCCCATGTATAATCAATTTGCACGGGAGATTGAGGCTGCGTACGACGCCTTTGAAGGCCAGGCTAACGAAGGAGGGACGTTAGCCTTAAGAGGCGAAGAGTTGGTGTCATACTTGATTCGGCAGCTGAAGGAGAAATGCGGCGTTGAGATCCCCTCCTCCGAGGCCGACTTCTTTGCGGCAGGCGTCGACAGTTTGCAATGTATCAAGATGTGGAGTTTGATCAAGAGGGAACTTGACCTCGGCGGCAGACAGGGGCAACTGGGACAGAATGTCCTTTATGAGACAGGCAACATCCAGTTACTTGCTCGATATCTGGAGGGGCTCAAGGACGGCAAGGAAGATGTGGCACAGGACGAACTACAGAATATGGAGACCTTGATCGCCAAGTATTCGTCTTTCCAGCCCCATGTTCCGGGAGATGCCACTCAACCAGACAAAGAACTTGTGGTAGGTGAAGCAATCATCTCATTCGTCAAGTTTGTCGCTAACTTTACAACTCAGCTGCTTACCGGCGTCACTGGCGCTCTTGGTGCTCACATACTTGCCCAACTGACTGCAAAACCTACTGTCAGAGCTGTATGGGCTATGGTGCGAGCGTCGGACGATTCTGCCGCATCTGACAGGCTGTACACATCTCTGGAGGCTCGCGGGATCACGTTGACGCCAGAGCAAAAGGCCAAAATTGTCCCTCTCTCGTGTGACTTGAGTCAGACGCATCTCGGCCTCGACCCGTCCAGAATCAGTCAGTTGAGTTCCAAGTTGACACATGTCATCCACAGCGCCTGGGCCGTCAACTTCAACATTCCCGTTCAAAACTTCGAGAACCAGCACATCAGAGCTGTGCATAACTTGATCCAACTCTCCTTGTCAGTAGACACACCCCATCCGTCGCGTTTCTTCTTTTGCTCCTCTGTCTCCGCGGCTGGAGCATCACCCCGTCCTGGCAAGGTCTTTGAGGCGTACGTTCCGTTGCCATCGTACGCGCAACATACAGGCTATGCGCGTTCCAAGTACGTAGGCGAGCATATAACTCGCAACGCCATGAGAAATGTAGGGGCGCCTGCACGGGTCCTTCGCATTGGACAACTAGTTGGTGACACGAAGACGGGAGCGTGGAATGCAACAGAGGGAATACCATTGATGATACAGACAGCAGTTACCTTGGGTGCTCTTCCAGCTCTGAATGAGGTGAGATACATCATTCAGAGGAAGCCCGGTTGCGACGGGAAGCTAACTGAGTTGTGCTAGGAAATGTCTTGGCTTCCAGTCGATCGGGCTGCTGGAACCATCATCGACCTGGCCGCTATTGGTGTTAAGACACCACGTAATCGAAGCTCTGATTCCGACCTCTCCTACCACGTTCTGAACCCGAGTCGCTTCCATTGGAGCCGAGAAATGCTTCCTTCTCTGGCGGCAGCTGGCCTTAAGTTTGAAACTCTCCCGACGAGCGAGTGGATGGAGAGGTTGAGGCAATCCGACCGTGACCCGCTCAAAAATCCTCCTATCAAGCTGCTGGATTGGTTTGAGAGCAAATACGGGCACAAAGCCACCTCAGCTGCCGAGACAGGAACGCTGGAGTATCTGACGGAGAAGTCGAGGGAGGATAGTGCGACTTTAAGGAACGTACCGGACGTGACTGAGGTATCGTACGTGAGGATGATGCTTGGGCGGCTAAATAAGAGTTGGGAGACTTCTAGGGCTGAATGAATCGAACACCTAGACAAATAGCTTGGAGTTCGTCTGCCTTACACAAGATCATGGCAAGATGGAAGGTGGATGGCGGGAGCAGAGAGAGTAAACCTTTCTAGAGCGTATTTAAGCTGATGTCTCTTTAAGAGAATTTCTTTGCAATACCAACGATATATAACACGTTCTCCATCTGTACGTCGACCGGGCCTTGTGGGGAAATGTATTGCCGCAGATGATGCGGTCGGCTGTGGTGGTGCAGGAGGAGAACTGCTTGGAGGAGAACTGCTTGGAGGAGGGGGCGCACTGCAGTGTACGAATGCATGTCAGCGAAGAGCCTCCTTGTGCTCTACACCTTTGAAATGACCATCATCCGTTATTCAGGGGGTGCTGGGGCTCAGATGCCGATGAATGAACCGAGGTATGGGGCTTGAAGTGGTGGGAGGATGATACGAAACCAGAAAGGCGGCATACCATGACACATGTCTTTCGTAATGATGATTAAACATCTGAACATGATGCATAGTATTAAGAGAGACCATAATTTGGTCCGAAGTGGAGAGGCCATGTGTTGGGCTACACTCGCGTGTGCTCAGAGAGCAGTCAAGGGACGACATCTACCTCGGAGCAAGTAGAAAGTCTTTAGAGGAGCCTAGGGCGGTGGACTTAAGATAATGGAGATGACAGTTGCTTACGAAGAAGACAGGCTAGGTCCCGGTGGTAGCGCGAGGAAAGAAATGAATGATCACTAGATGCGGTAGTTGGTGCCGGCAAAAGGAACGAATGCATCGTTTTATGTTGAGGGCCGGAGAAGAGCAGGAGCTGCCTTTGAAGCGTGAGTCGAGGAGTTCAGAGAGCTGTGATTCCATAACGGACAACGCTGAGCCTATAGTTGAAGGACTGATCTATCCGAGGTGAATCAAAGTCATGTCCATTGTGCTGTTCACTAGGCCCACTAGACTGCTTGATACTGATATTAATATTAGTCCCCTGCCATGCCTTTCATTATCATCGCCATAGGGTATAGTTTATTCGCCGTCCAGAAGCACATCCTTCAGTAACCAATTGCGAAACGTTGTCAGTCCAGCGAGCCAGCTCGCGCAAAGCAGCTACAACCTGGTAGCAGCCGACAAGTTGATCAGTGTCACTCAGCAGTTATCGCGCTGTTGATTATTGGGTAGAGAGAGACCTGCCACTTGGTGTCGTCTTTCTTCAGTGGCCTCCCCCCCACCGCAAGGCTCGTCAGTAACTGTTGAAAGACCGCTAGACCAAAAACAAGACAAATCGTAACATCCTGCACTTGGGCACGGTCATATCTCTGGCTATCCCACCAACAGTAACCAGGGAAAACCGGGCCTGTTGACGCCAACATGATTGGGGTCGACCGACAAAAATGAACCCGTACTTACGACGTAGGCCTGATTCGAACAGACGCCTCCGAGGAGATATGATTTCGAGTCATACGCATTAGACCACTCTGCCACTACGCCTTTCGAGTCTGATAGAATGAAAGAAGCTGTAGCGATGGCGATATGCGAGACGCAAAATGGTATCATTCTCGTCCGCTGTAGGAAATTGTCCAGTTGTGCTATCGGGTGCCTCTAGATTGTTGCAAAGCGAATTAGTAGTTCTCCTGAGTGATGTGGAACTAAAGATGAGGAGTTACGACGTTACATCTTGGCTCCTTACGCTGTACCGTTCCTGGTATAATCATCTAGTTGCAATATGTATTTCTCTTGGAGCTACCTAGGCCTTTTACAACGTCATGTGAGCATTGTCGCTTCTCTCTCTACCAGACAAAAGCCCTTAAATACAAGTAAACACGTATTACGACAAAAAATTATGAGTAACGTTGACTTCCAGACGCTTTTGGACTACCTTTCCCTGGAGGAAAAGATCAGTTTACTCTCTAGTCGTGACTTTGATTCTACACCAAGGGTACCCCGTGTTGGAATCCCGCTCTTAACGGTAGCAACGCCTGCATACTTACAATACATATATTTACTTAAAGCTCACGATTTCCTGATTAGACAGTTGACTTAGTCAACTGAATCAGGCCAACCGACTTCCATGGAAAGCTCACAGCAGCTTGCTTCCCTAACACTGCCTGCCTCGCGTCTACGTGGAACGCTGGTCTTTTGGATCGTCCGAGGCAGCAAATATTGAGACAGGCTAGCTTTAAACACGCTCAAGTTGTGCTGGGCCCGACAATCAACATCCATAGAAGCCCCCTGGCCGGTCGCAACTTCGAATGTTTCAGCTAAGATATTTTGCTATCTGGCCATCTCGGCGCCGCCATCGTTGAGGAGATGCAGAGTACTGGCGTGGGAACGTGCCTTATGTATTTCGTTTGCAACAATTCTGAGACATTTCGGCATTACTACTATGTCAAAGAGTTGCCAGACGGCCGTCCGTTACGTGAGGTCTACTTGGCTGCCTGGCAACACCTCTTACAAAAGGCCAAGCCAGTAGCGGTGATGACGGCGTAAGTACACCCTTGAGAGTATCTCGATAGACTCTGCTAACGAGGAAAAAGATGTAACAAGGTGAACGGCACCTACTTCTGTGAAGACGGAGACCTGATTCAGAACATTCTCCGATAGGAGTGGGGGTTTGAAGGTAGCGTCATATCTCAGACGCTTTAGAACTCGGTCCACGGTGCAGGCTATTAGAGCTGGGTTGGACCTAGATATGCCGTGTACAGTGTTCCGGGGAGAGAATAGTCTCAAGACCATTCAAAGTGGTGTGGTCAGCGAGCAGATGATCGACTCCTGAGTCACAAAAGTTCTTCAGCTACGCAACAAGACGCACCCCTCGCACGGAGAAGGTCCGGAGAAGTCGGAAGTGACAGAGGAGAGTAACAAAATTGCGCGAGAAGTTGCATCGGAAGGCCTAGTCTTACTCAAGAACCCAAACGACACTTTGCCATTATAAATGTCCGTCCGATTCGCTAAAAGAATCGTGGTGATTGGGGAATACCGCGAGTGACCCATCCTAACAAGTGGTGGCAGTGCCTCAATATCGCCAGGCGCCTTCTGAAATGCTGCGGCAGGCTCTTTCATGCCCTGAAAGCGTCCAGTATGCCTCTGGCGTAAGCACTCGTGTTGTGCCAATGGCAGCATCCGACAGGTTTTGCGAAGAGTCGTGAGAAGGGTGTCGATGTCTTGTACTTCAACGACGACTCGGTGGAGCCTTTGCTTACAGAAATTTAGGATGTAGCCCGAGTCTTCATGTTGGGAGACTACAAACCAGGGCTGAAGATGCCGGCATCCCGCCTGCAGCTGTCAAAAAAGCTAGTCCCAGAAGCCACCGGAACTCATCTCCTCACCGTTCGACATTCAACCGCATTTTCCCTAAGCCTCCACGGCGCGGATATTCTTTCTGGTCCAACTCCTGATAACACGACCGAGGAATTCTTATTCCGCCTCAAATACGAGTCTCGAATCGAAAGTTCAATGGAAGCAGGATAATCATGCCTCACAATGCACTCGAGGGAGCTCACGGTAAGTGAATCGACTCCGTATGGCGCAACTATTTGCTTTGAGGAACAGTACTCGGAAGAAGACGTGATTGCGGCGGCTGTAGAGATGGCAGCCAAGGCCAGTGTTAGTCTGGTATATGCCGGCCGTAACGAACAACATAAATCAGAAGGCTTTGCAATGGACCACGCTATCGGACAATCAGACGGCGTTGATCAAGGCGGTTGCAGCGGCTTCAAATAAGACAGCTGTTTTGCTCCATTGCAGGAACCCTACAGACAGCAGTAGACCGCGTTGACGCCATTGTCAATATGCACTTCCCAGGACAGAAGGTTCAAGGGCAGTGGTTGATGTCCTGGCTGGCAGGGTCAATCCAAGCGGTCGCTTGGCAACAACGTGGTTCAAGACACTGGAGGACAGGCTGAGCTCTGCCCATTTCCTATTTAGGAAGACGGAGAAGGGAGGGATCGAGATTCGTTACGAAGAAGGCTTGGAGGTTGGATATCGGGCCTCAGGTCGTGATAACCGGATCCGCTCGCCATTCGGCTACGGCTTGTTTACACCTCGATTGTGTACCAAGACTTGCATATCAAAGTGGACAAATCCTTGTTGCCGTGGACTATCAGCGTTAGTATTCGCGTCGCAAATACGGGCTCACGCTCCGGGAAAGGGGTCATCGCATTTCTAGTTGCAGCAAAAGGTAATGCACACTACGCTGATGCAAAGTGCTAAGCGGACCTAAATGCTGAATGCGACAGAGGTGATCCAGGTGTACGTGCTGTTACTACAGAGCACTACGGTTTGGAGGCCACGACGAGAATTAAAGGAAGTCTCAAAAACCAATCTTGAGCCGGGAGTCTGGAGTGGTTGAAATAGAGATGTACTTTGCTACTGCGTGTAGCTACTGGGACGAGGTCGAGAAGTAGTGGATACTAGATGAGGGATAGCATCGGGTGGAAGTAGGAGGTCGCAGTGCAGACTTTACCGTGTGAGCTCATACAATAGCTCTCGATATATAGTCCATGAATCAACATGCATCGTGCCCTTGCAGAAGGTTAGAGCTGAAAACTCTTGGCGGTGAGCATCTACCTGTATCTAGTACTGCATCAAAATTAGAAGCCGTTGAGCCTAAATTATGTAAGGTCGAGTGCCCTCGAACTCATTCACGAGAACGGTTGAAACAGGGAGTGCTTGGAAGTGGAAGGGTAGTATATACTGTAGGTAATTAATTATATACAAAATCACCCGAGCACCTGGCATCGGAAGCAGTAGGCCGTCCAAAAGTTCTGTTGTTGCTAGGGTCCAATAAATGAACCTAGCAGAACTAACTTTCTCAACTGTATGGAGTATCGTCGTGAAAGATAGAGTCGCCAAGGGTTAAGGCGCTTAGCACTCGCCCTTCTTGACGGGCTCGCAGTCGCCGTTGCTCTTGTCGCAACCATCGTAAGCTTGGCACTGGACCTTGGGGTAGCAGTTGTTGTCGTAGGTGGCCTATTGTTATCTTCTGTTAGTCTCCCGTGCAAGATATGAAGAAGGTCTGTCAAGATGCAGCATACCGTATCGCCTAGGTTAGTGTTGATGCCCATGAGCTCGCCACCATCGACGGCGGTGACGCCCTCCATGTGCACGCTACGAGCGCAGTTACCCTTGCAGTTGCCGCACGAGCGGTAGACCTTGCCGTAGTCGTTGGCATAGAAGTTGACGACGTTGACGTGACCGCAGCCGTTGTGCTGGATAACCTTGTCCGAGGCGCCATAAGCACCACCACCGATGATGTTGGCAGTTCCGTCACCCTTGATGGAGATGGCATCCTCGCAGACGTCCTCGAACCAGACAAACTCGAGAGTGCAAGAGCCAAGGCAGTAGATGCCCTCGGACTGGTCGGCACCGATGATGACGTTACGCAGAGTGGCACCCTCCTCGAGGACAAAGACGGTGTCAGCCTCACCTAGTCAAATGTCAGCGGGTTATGTCTCTACGTTAAATAGGCAATGCACATCCGGTTGACTACTTACCACCCTCGCTCTGACCAGTGCATGCGGAGCCACGGTCGTACTTGACCCATTCGGCATCGAAGACCTCGCCCGCACCGATGTACTGGGGAGCGTCGAGAGATTTCGATCCAGTTGACGTGGGAATGCCACCCTCATAGCCCAAGCAGGCCATGGCCGCAGGGAGGACGGCAATGAGAGAGACGATGCTGGTGGAGTGCATTTTGAATATGTGCTGCTCGAGTATTCGAAGAATGATAAGAACCGGTCGACGGTTGCAAAAGAATCTGCAAACAAAAGGTTGAGAAAAGGGCGATACACTGACTCCTGGTCGTTGCGATGGTGAGATGCTGCAGAACTGTGAATCTGGAAGGGATGTTTAGACGTCTTTATAGGTCCATTTTAAAACAGGCGCTTTGCCACAGTCACGGACTTCTTAACCACGCTCCCGGAAATAACCCAGGGGATGTTTCAAGAGGGAATGGGTAGATGGAAACAAGCACAACAGCCATGTTCGTCTGAACTCGAGAACCCCGGGCTGATCACTTTTGGCCCATTAGGGGAAGAACAGTACCCGGTTGTCACAGCTAATGGGCGGCTAGGGGTGAGAAAGAAGAACCGCTGTCAGGTGTTTAATGAAACTGTCACGGTGGGGACTGTATCAGGGGAGCATGGATGATGTGACAATGGACCTGAATAAGTGCACCAGTGAGGCTTGTTGCGTGGAATCTTGACGTGGTGGGTTGTACGTAGTACGATCCCCGTGAGCATACAAGGGATAGCTACGACTAGGATTTATGCTTAACGGTGACCGGGGAACGATGCTGTGGGAACAGAAATCCCAGACAGATCCGTACATTGCGCGGCAGGCCCGGAAGTCGGAGGTTGCGGAGGTTGCGGAGCTCCAGCCTTGAGAACGACACCCCGAAAGAATACAGGTGTAACCCTGGGAGCTGGACGGCGAAATTTAACCTTAGATAAAGGGTTAATCTTGCCTGAACAGGGAGGGTATGGCAGGGTAGATAGCCCCTAGTGTGTGTAGTCTTGGTGTGTGTAGCATCGGCGATAACTTGGGATCCCCTCAATACAAGCCGCGTTTCAAACTTGATCGACCTCGATAACGCTGCCTTAGGCTCTCGGTTTCCTTGTCACCCACTGAAAGATAGCATCTTGATACCTCGACGGGACCTAGTCTCTCAGCGGAGTGTTGCCACCTGTGGCCTAGCCCAGTTGCCCCGTCTTATGCCCCCGTCAGATGTGGGCCGCCACGGTAGACCAGCACAATGGCGGATGTCGTCAAAATGTTTTTATTGGCGGAGACACGTTATACCGCCGAAATGTCTTGGCTCTTCCAGTGAGACGAAGAGAGATGCTCCGTCACCGTTTGAGCTTAGCAGTCGGGTCGAGAAAGTAACCATGTCTTCATGTTCCCTTGTTCCCTTAATTTCCCAACAGCAACGTTATCTTTGAGTGCGAGTATACGAACGTAGTAGATTCTTTGCCGCCGATATCCGGCGTGATGGCTCCAATGTTTTGCCTGGTGCCACCCAGCAGCCTTCATGCTCTGTGACATTTTCTGGGTGACCTATCCATTCAGGACACCAGGGAGGGTTTCAGAGTCTTCGTAGCCACGTTTCATGCCTCCTAGATGTTGATATAAATATCTTGCGATGGATGTCGTGAACAGCATTCAGGTTCTAATAGCAGCGTTCTGTAAATTACTACATCCAATATAACAACTTATATTAGCCCCATAGCGTGGCCTCGGGTGGTCTCTGTTATTTCGAACACGTTTGTGGCGTGGATGATCAGCTATCAGACAGCACGCCAGGGACATGGGCTTAAAGTACGGGCTTGATCTTGGCGAATGTCCGCATCAAGAATTGTTGGGGCGCACAATTACGCGGAACTACCGGCTTCTGGGCTCGTTCTGGAATCAAACACGTACGTAGTAGCTGCATACTATACTATAGGCTGAACCTAAAGTAATTCCGACAAACAGCGTTACCAGGGTGCGGTCCAAAAGCGTTGGGGTAACCACTTGTAGACACAGATCAACTACCTCGTGACTAGCAAGAAAGGAGGGGCGTCAGGACGTAGTTAGGAATGATTGAGTCCGTGTCCTAGGCGATGGTAATGTGAAATTTGTCGTTCAGTGGCTATGTCCAGGATATGATGGTATTGGGGGACTAATAGGAAATTTATCGTCGTTAGAGAACTGGGCATAACAAGCATGGCGAACGTCAACGGTCGATGCAGTAGCTGCCAGGTCCCCGCTGAGTTTCAGGGACATAACACCAAACCGTTAGCATCATGAAGAACATATGCTATTCAATGCAGTGCAGTGGATGAGAGCTTTCCGTTAGAAGCCACGTGGACTGCAGAATGGGATATGAAAAGAAGACCCGACTTTACTTACCGTCTCTTTGACGAGTTGTTCGAGCTAGTTTGTACTCACCATGTCTTCTTGTTGAAGGTATGACTTGAGCTACTTCGCCATCGCTAGTTAGCATCCGTCGAAGGCAACGTGCCGGGTGCGCGGCATCCACCGAACCGCCCGAGACCGTTCTTATCTAACCCGAACACCCGCAGAATTTCTAGCGAGGACTGAGCTGCGCGGAGACACAGAGCATGTCCTGTAGAAAACCTGGATGCATTGATCAAGAAGCAATTTGGAATTCTCAAATACTGACTGGCCTCCTGAATGAAACTGCGCCACGATATGTGGGGCGAGTCGGTAGGCACCAACGTCTCATAATGCCATCTACCATGCCGGAAGGATTTCGGCGCAGGGCAGTGCAAAGTTGCCTTAATTGCTTGATTGTCCAGGGATTGATTGAACTGTATACAAGGCTGATTTTATTTTTCTTGCACTACTTAGTCGCACCACTTGCCAAGTCTTTTTATGTCCTCAAATCTTGTCACCTCTGACCCCTGAAACCTCGGACGCATCGGCAAAGATCCCCAGAGCCTCTACTGTCTAGTGGCTTCATGAGCCAAGCTACGGCACACGCCAAGAATCCGACAACAGGTTCATTCCCTTGAATGCAAACTGCGGTGGACGACGATATGCCACGAGCCGCTAGCGTGCCTGGCCACCCAAAGTCGGTCAATACACATAAAGTGCTAGTGAGACACGAGTCGATCCAAGGATCCCAAGCCATAGCGACGGATAAACCTGCCAGACCCAGGACTACACCTGAAAAAGCGGCATTCGTAGCGGCCGTTACGTTTCCCTGGGTTTGCGGCACCGCCCTGTCTTGGCTGCCCTTCACAACCATCGGTCTCGACGAAGCTCCCCACGACGTGTAAGCGGGCCAATCAATGCATTGCATACCTTATCCTATGCTGATTCTCCTAGTCTTCTGAACGCATTACTCAGCGCTACTGAGATGTTCGTTATTCTCGCCTTTTTGAGCTTGGTCTGGGTCTTTCAACGAAATTCAGGCTTCAGAAATCTAGTGAACAAAGACTCCACCCAAACGTGGCTGGCAAAAGTCGTTCCTGGCGGGATCTACTTTACAATATTTGAGCCAATATTTATGGGCATGTACATGCTACTTTGGAAACTGATAGATTCTTGTAAAGAGGAGGATATTGGTAACCCTCGATGCAGAGTTAATGACATGCTGCTCACGACAATCATATCCTTTAGGTCGTTCGGAGTGTGCGTATTAAACCTAGAGCCCTTCAATCGCTTACTCACAACTTGGTAGTGTTTCCATAGCTTTGGCTAGCCTAGAAGGAACTCAAATTCTTTCGAGATGGATGGACAAACGAGAGCACGAATCAGTTCAGTTTGAAATGGCTGTTCAAGCCAAGGAAAATGCCTAAGCCTTGCATTTGAGCATTGTCGATGTTATCTGGTTCGTTAGCACAGCTTGACATCTCCTTGCATGCATTCTATATTCTCAGTCACTTCCATGAGACACTTGGCTCTTGTAGGACAAGGCGTGGCATGAGAGAGATAAAGGAGATGTGGAGGTAACGGCAAAGACTTCTTGGTGCACACTTTGATATTGTCAATCTGTGATGCTGGGAGAATTTCTCCTCGATATTAACGTGTGCATAACACATCAGACACCCGCTCGCGTTGAAGCCGTGTCTACTCTGCATCATCAAGCTTTCTTCCATACACAATAGTGCTATATCGCTCTCGATAATAGCCGCACCGTGGACGATCCTCACAGACACTCACTTTTGGAACCAGTGGAAGTTGGACACTTTTCTGCTCTCCTTTCGCATCCTGGACTGGAGGAGCATAGCTTCTTCAGCCTGACAGCCCAGCACCTGGGTCAGAAGGAACGTGTTTAACCCTTCGAGACTCTCATCAAACGCCATCTGGAGTAGCAAGCCAGCCTGCTGAAGCTTGGGGTCTTTTGGCCAGACGTGCAGCGAGGCCTTGAACCTTTTCTCCACGACGTCAACGAAGCCGGTCTCTTCCATGTACTGCTTCAATGTGTGACCCTCACAGATGCGAAATGTACGACTAGTCTTTTCTCCAGCTTCGTACACCAACTTGATAATTCGTTAAAGACGTGATCATCGGAGAATTGGACATGGTCAGATTGCAGCTTTACTCCCATCTCGTGGTCTTCAAACCAGCCGCCAGGCTTCAGATGTCGAAACGCCTTCTTGTACAAGGCTCCCCAGTCGGCAATGCTTCCATAAAGAGCGAGAATGTGAACAAAGTCAAAGTAGTTCTCTGACCATGTCCAGTCGAGAAGGCAGTGGTCAATCATGAACCTGACGTTGGGGAGAACCCATGGAGGTTGAATAGGACTCAGGTCCGTGCCGATAACTTCAGCCTCGGGGTATTGATCTGCGAAGTCAATCGCCCAGATGCCCGCACCAGTCCCCATGTCGAGTACCCTCTTGGGGCTCTTCCCGATCGGGGCAAGGAACAATTTGTCGTCTAGGAGCATCAAGAGTGCGTTATGAATAAGATCGAGGCCATCATTTTGCCGTTCGTCGTTGGGAGCCCAATACTCAGCCGTTTTGGTGTTCTGATAGGTTCGACCATGTAACCGGCAATCGAAAACACTCCCACAGAGAGAGGCGGTGCTCGAGTTGAGACTACCAGAATCGATGGCAGAGTCTGTGTCGTCGGCTGTGTCTAGATCGAGGTTTGCCTCGATACGTGGCGATGCCTCCTCAGGCTCTAGGACAGGCAGAGAGCGCCCTTCGCAGGGTTGGGTCATTTTTGCTGTAGTTCGTGGTTTCGTGGTTCGTGAAAAGCTCAACCAAGGACTGACCGGAATGCGCAGCACTCTTAAGGATTGCGCGCTGCCACAGTTTATGGGCTGACGAATGTGCCAGCTGCATGCTTGGCAACACCAGGGTCCTTGCCAACACGGCTCAACTTGACCATGCTTGGTGCCATGGCTTGATAGAGTGTGTGAAGGTCCAGCAATCTCCCCGCCCGCGCACCAGTCTGACCTATGAGTTGGTCTCCCATCCCCGCCTGTGGAAGCCTAGAAACGGGTATTTCGGACGTGTTGGCTCGATTCATGTATAACTGCATACGTAGCACAACCTGTGTGCTATTCCCCTGCTTAGGCCTAAATATATCCTTCTCGAGAAGGCAGCACCTTCCGCGTTACACCCCAAAATTGATTTCAAATTCCGACGTGACAATACCAATCTTTATTCGGGATGCTTGTGCAAGCCCCAATTAGACCGCTATCTAAAAGACACCACGTGTCGAAGACATTCTACCCAAGGAAATCGGGGCATGGGCGAAGATCAGGTAAAAAAGTGTATATGACTTCATCCTCAACAAGCTCGAGAAGTCATCACGAAACAAGTAGATAGTCTCCGCTACATCTGTGACGCTTCATGTCCTATCCGGATATCTTGATTATTGGCCCTTATCGTATCTTGGACCTGAACCTTGCTAAATCCCACCTTACGATATCTGCACCCCTAAGATAGTCAAGTTGATCTTTAGATCTCAATGACCGAAACCTCGTAATTCCCGGGAGGTTTTACTGTCAGCCCTAGTGAATTACCCCATTTAATCGAGATGACATCACTCTCCTCGTCTCCAACCATAACGGAAGCATTGCTATCTTCGACCAGTGCAATCCTTGGCGCAACCGTGATTTCAGCCTTGTCTTTCCCAAGACGCTTCAAGTACTTCTTGCTTCGTTGCTGCGCCCCAAGTACCTCCGTGGCAATTCCGTATAGAGGCGTGGCGCTCCGCCCGTGGCAGCCATTGCGCACACTGTTTTCGCTCTCGGCCTAGGTGCCAAATTGTAAGCAATCATCATTTGCCAAGGCTGGATCAAGATCGGCCAGCTCTCTTCGCACACTCCAGCCTCGTTTGCGGCTCGAAAGAGGTAGAAGCCCATGGAGAAACTTGTCTAGGCCATCGAGTACTCATCAGACCGCAAAATAGCCTTGGTCATCAGTTCCTGGGCTGCAGCGCTGGTTTCAAGACATCCCGACAACACGGGAAACGTTTGGACGTGCTGGCTAAACTGCTCTGTCGCGCTGGGGCCGTCAAGAAAAAGCCCAGTCGATTGACCGAAGCAATTGTGGCGGACAGCTTGGATGAGGCTTTGCCGTCGAGCAACATATTCTTTGACTGTGTCATGTCATCTGACAAACGAACAAATCTCGGCAGCTTAGAGAAAAATATAGGCGTATAACAGGCTGTGTAGCGTGGCGCTCCCGGTATTGTAGTATACTAGTGGAAAAGCTATTCCTACAGTGGGGGTGAAAAAGAAGCGACATATCCTAAGTTAACCTGATGTAATACTACCTTCACTAAATAAAGGCTTTACTTTTAAATAGCTAGTATATAACTAAATAAATATAAAATAAATATTTATTTATATTAATTTATAGCCTATTAACTAATATATCTTATAGTATCTTTTAATACTTTATATATTAGCTATATACTATTATAACTACTTATATTTTTTACTTTATTAAATAAATTAGGTTATATACTACTTCTAGCTTAATCTTATCTTATAGCTTAATTATAGCTTTAATTAGCTATTTTTTTACTTTCTGATTTTTTAGTATATATATATATATTTATTTTATTTATTTATACTTTATAAACCTAAAAGGTAGATAGTACTTTTATTTTATATAGATATAAGAAAAACTATAAAATTAGATAAAAACCTATATTCTTTATATAGTAAGCCTAGGTTAAGCCTCTTATACTATTACTATATATAAGTAAATAGTCTTTTTACTAGAACTAGAGTTATCTTATTTCCTAGAGAGCTAGAAAAAAAGTTAAAAAGAGAGAAAAAAAAAAGAGAAAAGAAAAAAGAGGAATAAAAAGAAAAAAAGAGGTAAAAAAGAGAGAAATAGTTAACTAAATATTAAGCACTTAGTTTGCTATAAGAGTAGAGTAGTTAAGTATTAGAATTATACTAGCTAGGTAAGTTTAGATTACTTTATAGTTATAGCTAAGAGCTTAGGATTTTAAGTGAGCAAAACTAGCTGTTAGTAGGTTAGCTAGCTGTTAGTAAGTTAGCTAGTAGTATAGTTATTAATAGCTAGAGGCTAGTATAAACTTAATACTTAACAGCTGTTAGCAGCTATTAGCAACTATATAGATCTTTATTATTTATTATTTAGTTTTTTAGACTGTAATATCTTTCTTTTTTTCTTCTCTTTTTAACACTTTTATAAGTAGCTTTCTCTTTAGGCTTTTTATTAGGCTTATATTAGCTTTAAGTCTTAAATATATTACTAATATATATTCTTTCTAGGATTTATTAATATATTTATTTCCTAACTGTTAGCACTATAGTTTTATTATAGTCTTATTATTATAATAGCTAACTTTATATAGCTAAAAATAATAACTATAATAATAATAACAATAATAATAACAACTAGTATATATATAAGCTTAAGATAATACTTATAGATCTTAGCTTTTAAGATTACCTAAAGGTTTTCTATAAGGTTAAGATTAAAGCTATATAGAGGCTAATTTATTAATTTAGCCTGCTAATTCTTATACTATTCTTTTATCTAATTTATAACTAAATATAACTAAAAAAGGCTTAAATTATTATACTAAAAGTAGTTATTTCTTATAATAATTTAAGAGAGGTATTACTATAAGCATATAAGTAAGACTTATATTATAATACTACTATATTTACTTTTTAGGTTACTATAAAGAGGGATTATTAGGAGCTGCCTAATATAATTAAAAGCACTAAAAAATATCTATAAATATCTTATTAGGGTTATATAAGTCTAAATATTCTTTCTAAATAGTCTCTTATACTAGAGATAGTTAGAAAAGTTATAATTATAAAGACTTAATATACTAGCTTATAAAAGCACTAGGTGTGCTTTTAGCTCTTACCTTTAGTAATAATAACTTTATCTAAGAAGGTCTAAAACTCTTAAAAATCCTCTAATATATATATATACTATCTAGTAAAGTATAAATATTTTCTAGTTATAAGCTTACTAATAAAAAGCTATAAAAGTAACTAAAAGTATATAATCTCTTTCTTTTAAAAATAGGTTAATATAGTCTTCTTATAGTAGGTTAATCTAGCCTTTTTAATTAATTTCTTTAGCTAAATATAAAAATCTTAACTTATTACTCTTAGTATTTATCTCTTTTTCTAGTCTCTTAGGGTATATAGCTAGCTGCACCTAAGTTAGTCTTATCCACTTTATTAATTATAATATTACTATATTATACTATAAATTATATACTAACTTAGGCTCTTATCACGTATAATTAAAGTAGTAAAAACACCTAAATTATACCTTTAAACAATTCTCATCCTTATATAAGAAGAATAATATACTTATAGTGCTATTTTAACTTAATTTAATTACGTAATAAGTTAATAAGGTTAAATGTTAATTTTAGTAAAGATAGAGGGAAAGCAGGGTACTAAAAAATATGTTAAAACTTTTAGACCCCTACTGTAAGAGACCTCCCTAAGGCTTAACCTATCTGTTAACCTAGTCTATAAAAGCCTAATACCTTAATTAGCTTAATATTTCTAAAAGACAAAAGGTTATAAAACCACTCTTAAAGATAGGAATTAGATGCTAAAAAGATATTTCTTTCTCTCTTAGGCTAGTAAATTAGCTATATAATAAGGTAAATCTTATCTAGAGGCACGTCTAAAAGTTATATATAGTCGCCTAATATACCTTTTACTACTTAATTAAATATAGACTAGTTACTAAGAAATTTCACTCTTTTTAACTGATTTTAGGCCTATTAGATTAAGTATATATAGAAATCATATATATACTTAATTAAGAAAAGAACAAAGTTAATAAAACAGCCTTTCTGATGGGTTTTAAAGCATATAATACTATAACAGCCCCTAGCTAGTATGATAAGTAGTGAAAATAAAGCCCACAATGTAGATAACCTACTAGACGATATAAAAGACGTAATAATCTTATATCTAGTCTAGAAATACACCTAGAACGCAGCAGAAGAAGAGACAGCCTTAAGGCCCCGAGGTGTTATTAACCTAGGCAGGCTAGCAGCCGCGCTTCGTAAGGCACAGTCTTATCTCGAAGGTAATGATCGGTTATTCGAAGAGCTATTCTGGCTGCCGAAGACTATATTTAAAGCGTTAGTATGGTGGTTGAGGGCTCATCGTGATCACAGGTCTTAGAGGGACGCGGTTGTGTGAGGGATATAGTAATTATCTGTCTACAGGGAAACAACACGCTTAAAGTCAGACTTTCTTACGTCCTTGATGTCGGATGGGCGGTATATGCGGGCAGCCAGAAGCAGGTTAGTTGATCTGATGGGACCCAGAAATGCATAACTAACAGACGAGAGGTACCTAGGGTACAAGCCGGCTCACTATGCATATTCAAAGTCACTTTCGTCGATCCACTTTCTTTGAAAACATCGAGCCGATCAGGGCATAAGAGTCCGAGTCGAACTAACCAACAAGACCTAGCTCCCCGATCCGTCAACCAAAATAGTTATCAACAGCCCCAATATACTCTTTCACCAGGCCCACATCTCCAAACTACATCATGTGATCGTGCACCATCAACACCCAGAAGAGTGAGAATGTTGGTATGTTGATGTAGCGCACAGGATTCGGGTAATGAGTTTCGACCAGACCGTCGTCACGTCCAGAAGCGTAGAACTCATGCATTGTCTTTCTGAAGATTCTTCTGTGCTGCATTATTCCTGACATTGGAATGGAAATATTAGCTAAGTCAAGCCTGGTTGCATCCGGGGAAGAACGCTTGTTCGTGGAAAGACTGACCGTCAAAAGCTCAGATGCCTCACGAAGGCACGAGTCATCCAACTATGCGTTCTATATCTAGGACTCAACGGGCGAACAATGGGAGCCAATCTCCGGCATACAAGGCGTTGCAGTAGCATATTGAGATGCTATACTTTGCCATGCGAATGGTGCCACCCCCATGATAATTGTTGTTATGGAAGCAAAGCTGGCGGTGTGCTTGAATAAGACTGCAGATAACTACTCTAAGTAATGAAGATGGCAGACGGTTTTAGTTGGGCTGAAGTAAACCGACGCCCGCTATAGGTCTCTAAGATGCGTTAGGCTATTTAATAGACGGTAGAGAGCTAGAAGCACTGTTGATCCTCGCCGGGCGAACGTTCTATAGTGGATAGCCGCCTACTCCCGGTCCTACTATAACAGCATCTCTCATTCAGACCTAAAAGTGCTGAAGAATTAACTCCACCTCGTCATCAGCTGCCTCGAGGATATGGTCGGCAGGATACCGAGACTTCCACCCCAAGCTTTCTCCGTGCTTAGCTGTGAACGTGCACCTAGGGTTGGCTACTGTCAGAAACCGCACCAGATAAAAGGAAAGGTTGTTACTTACCTTCCTCCCAGTTGGACTCGCACCAATTCTTTTTGGCCGCCCAGCCGTTTTGCCATCGTCTCCAAGGCGGCATCATCGGCGAGCACAACATGAGAATTCTCGATTATGCCTCGCTTAGCAAGGGCCTTGGCCATAGCATTGTACACATCGTCCCAAGCAACACTCCCAGAGGAAGCCAGGTAGTATCCATTAGGCCCATAGTCGATATCTTTCTCCGCTAGGATGTTACGGAGGATTTCAATGTACAGGGCGGCAGTGTCGTCGATGTAAGAGACGGGCCAGGTCTTGAGTCAACAGTCAGCGTGTTTATGCTTATATGTATCAATGTCACCTTACTGGACGATCGGCATCAACTCTGTAGAACTTCTTGGCTTCTTTTGCTGCCTTGATGATGGCTACGGTCTGGATGGAGACAGGGTTGCCAAAGCCCTTCCCTTTGCCATCTAGAATTTAGGGTAGGAAAATAAGTCACCGAAACGAGCAATTGACTGGTCGTGGACTCACAAACCATGCAAGGCGCAAATATGTAGCTGCGAACACCTTTTGCTTCAGCAAGTTCAATGACGATGTTGTTTGTATCGAGCGCCTAGAAGCGCACTGTGAGCGACCCACACTTGTGATGAAAGTTGATGTTACCGACCTTTTGCATCACGGCATACGGAGCTCGCTGGTTCTTCTGTATTGTGTATAAGGCAGGATCAGTGTCCAATAGTGGCTGGTCAGTGGGGGCGCCGGCAAGGTCCGAAAAGAGCTTTGCGCCGCTTGTCTTGAGAAAAGTGGTCAGTCGAAGTACAGAGACTCGGCTAGCTCTAACAAATGCCTTACATGAAGGAAATGAACGGTCTGGCCAGTCTCCTCTTTGAGCTTGGCTAAAGCATTGATGAAGTACGGCTGGCCTACTGAGCTCAAGGCGTCGATCAACCAGTATACAACCGAGATCTGATGGCGAAGGATATGCTCCTTGACAGCAGCTTCGTCATAGGGGTCGAAGATGAGGGCTTCTAGTCCATACTTGCTGACCGCTTCCGCTTGGCTGTCGGTGCGAACCAATGCAAAGATGTTTCCATGGGGCGGGACATTGGCGTCGGCGAGTTGGGCGATGACGGTCCCGCCAAGATAGCCTGAGGCCCCGGTGATGAGAACATTCCGCGCTGACATTGTTGTGAGAAGAAGCAAGGTAAGAGCAACGAAGCTCGTTAAGTTGAGGACACTGGTAGGACATGACTGGATTTTAAATAATGGGACGAGCGGTAATTGGGGATGGTTCGTTTCGCAAAGTCCAGCTTATAAATCGACCTCATGTAGCTTACAAATTCAGTGGTCTTGGGGAGTAACGTTATTCCATACTTAGCCTCCGTCACGAAGCTCTATATCATAGAGTGGCTAACATTAGGTGGTGCTTTGCTGACACAAGACGTGACACGCTTGTCGCCATCCATTTTTGGAACCATCTGAGTGAATTCTGCCTTATCTACGCCTTTTCTATCTTGTCCGCGAATCAACCCTTTGTCACTGGACTTCCATCTTTGCTTATCATGTGGCGTCTCGGAAATAGAGTATAGAAAACTTGTGGTAATTAAGCGGCGGGCGAAGATAATAACAAGAACTCGAGTCGATTATAGAGCCCTAATTAGTAAAAAGGAATTGGGTAAAACTTACTTAGGCCCTGATCGGCAAGAGCAATGTCAGATAATTTTTGACCGAAGTGATATATCTGTAGCACAAAATTAGCGGGGGCTCATATTATATACCATCCCACACTAATTCACCTGTGCTATCCCCTTTCTGATTAATAGTCTCACTACCTAAAAGCCTTATCCTCTAGAAAAGTCATAATTTAACTGATAATAAGGCTATATTAACAATAAAGTGACCTCTAATAAAGCGTAAAAACAGCCTAGCCTAATATACTAACTATTATAATACCTAAACGCCTGTCTAATATATTAGTAGAGGACTAAACTTTAATAGAGGCTATAAAGACTAACTATAACACTTAAAGCAGTAGTAATAAGTGTAGCTAGTAATAAAGTAAGAATCAGACTTTATTTCTATTAGCTAACCTTTAGAAAGTAAGAAATAAGAGTAAGCTTTATACTAAGAAGTTCTTAATTCTAAAAGGGGTTTTTAAAAAGTTTTATATACCTTTTAAATAGTGATTTCCTAGTATTAGTTAAGTATAAAAGACTTTTACTACTAAATATTATTTTTTTTATAATTTTTAGAGGGTATTTTAAGAGATAGTAGACACTTTTAGTATAGACTATAATAAAAAGACTAGAAAGTTATTAATAAGTGATAAGAATTAAGCTATATTTAAAAAGAAATACTCTTTAATTATAAAATAGTGCCTTAAACAGGGACTAATAATTAGAGGGGATATTATATTTAATATATAATTAAATATCTTCTCTAATAACCTTCTAGCTAGTAAAATAATTATAAAGGCTAATAATAACACTAGGTTTAAAGCCTAAAGAGGGAGAGACCTACTAGTTATTAACTTAGTAAGTAGAGGTGATAAAAATAGTAATAAAAATAGTAATAATATTAGGGAAAGATTACTAGCTTTTAGAGATAATAATAATAATAAGATTATTAGTATAGATATCTTAGGCCTAAGTATACTTACCTAAGAAATATTAGGGCTTTTATAATTAAGAATAAGTATCTTATAGTTAGAAAAGAGAGGATACTCTACTAGTATAATCCTAGTAAACCCTAGCCTATTATTCTCTTTAAAGAGGTGAAAGCCTATTATTAGTAATATAATACTTAAAGATCTTAAGGATCTCTTTCTGTTAAAAACTAGCTAAAATCACTAGGTTAATATATAAGCGCTAGGTTTAAAAGACCTAAAAACAGCAGTTAAAAACTATATAAGTAATAAGAAGAAATAAAATATAGATATATACTTTTAGATTATTACCTAGCTATATAAAAATATTATAAATCTAATTATCTAGAATTTATTTAGCTTAAGAGAGAAAAAGAAAGTATAAATACATTCTAAAGGTATAAGTAAGTTATAAGAAGAAGGTTATAGTTAGGTTATTATGCTAAAAAGGTTTTACTTATAAGAGGGCTATATAGAAAGAGTAGGCTAGTATGCTAATAGTAGTATAGCTATAAGCTTAAGATATATCTTATTTTTATTTTCTTATATCTTTTATATAAGATTTATATATAAAGTGCTATATAAAGCTAGAGAGAAATACTTATTACTATATAAGTATATACTTTATAATCTTTATAGTATATATAAGACTATAAGGTTACTAAAAAAAAGCTGTATAATAAGGCTATAAGGTAATTTATTAGAAGGTATATTAAGATAACTTATATATAGTTAATAATATTAAATTCTAGTATTTACTATAAGAAATATATATAAAAAGATAGTAAGAAATAGCTAAGCCTACTTAATCTCTTACTATATACTATAAAGCTACTAATTTAACTTATTTAGCTAGAGCAGCTAGCTTTACTAAAGACTTTTATAACCTGCCTTTTATAATATTACTACTATTCTTATACTTTCTCACTAGCTTTATACTACTCTTATAACTACCTAGCTATAAGCTCTTATATCTCTTAGCTAGTATAATTAAGCATAATATTATTATATTATCTTTTTACTACTTTAAGTGCCTTCTGCTCTTTTAGCTTAAGTGTAAGATACTACTCTTACTACTTCTTATATAGCTTTTTTCTGCTTAATAAAATATAGTTAAACAGGCTAGTAACTATATATATAATCTTTATCTAATTTATAAAGTAGTACTTAAGTATACTAGTTCTTATAATCTTCTACTTTTGCTTATAATACCTAAAAATATACTTAATAGTAGTATAAAGCTAGGTATAATAAAAGTTATATAGCTTTTTCTTATTTTTTAGCTTCTTTTTAATATCTCTCTAGTTATAAAGGTAATATAATATTTAAGAATATAGTATTATAATCTTTTAGTGCGTTTTAAAGCTAGTATTTATAAGATAAAACCTCTCTCTTAGTATATTTATTTATTTATTTATTTATACTTTATAAACTTAAAAGATAAATAGTGCTTTTATTTTATATAGATATAAGAAAAACTATAAAATTAAATAAAAACTTATATTCTTTATATAGTAGACCTAAGTTAGACCTCTTATACTATTACTATATATAAGTAAATAATCCTTTTACTAAGACTAGAGTTATCTTATTTTCTAAAGAGCTAAGAAAAAAGTTAAAAAGAGAGAAAAAGAGAAAAGAAAAAGAAAAAAAGAGAATAAAAAGAAAAAAAAAGGTAAAAAAGAGAGAAATAATTAACTAAATATTAAGCGCCTAGTCTGCTATAAGAGTAAAACAGTTAAGTATTAGAATTATATTAGCTAAGTGAGTTTAGGTTGCTTTATAGTTATAGCTAAAAGCTTAGAATTTTAAGTGGGTAAAACCAGCTGTTAGTAGGTTAGTATAAGGTATAATATCACAAGCTGTATAAGAAAGTTAAATTTCTTAAAATAAATAGCTGTAAAGCTTTTAGAGGTTTTAAGTGATTAAGAGGTTTTAAAGTAAGTCTTAATAACTAATAGATAGCTTATTAGGTAGAGGAGAAAAAGTGGGTTAAATTAATATATTTTCTAAGATAATTAGTTAAAATCTAAGTGCTTTAGTCTTATCTTTATATTTAGATATAAGCGGAAATCACTCTCTCTTTATAGATAAATTCCTAGTCTTTTAGCAGTCTAAATAGGTTATATAATAGCTTAATCTGTAGCTAAAGTGATAATAAATATTATACTAAAATCTCAAATTAGTCAGATGTAATATTACACTGTAATTATAGTTCTAGTGGCGAATCTTTTAGAGTTTATTTAAACTGTAGTATAAGTTAGAAAACCAGCAGATAGTGGCGATTTAATAATAGCTAATAGAAATATAAGAAAGTCTCTATATAGTGTTAGTATAGTGCTAATAGTACTATACTGACACTATATACTAGGATTTTCCTAGGATTTTATAATACTAGTTAAAGCTAGTAAACTCTAATAGCCTCTCTTAAAGATATAAGAGCTATAAGATAGTGTATAAAGTATAAGATATATACTATTTTGTAGAGCTTTTATAGCTTTATAAGTATAGAGAAAAAAGTAACTCTATATATAAACAAATAAGTAAGTTATAGTATTTTATTTGTTAAGAGTTATAGTTATCTTTTTATAGCTTTAATAAAACCTATATAATTATAGGAAAAAATCTTAAGCTATTATATTATTATAATATTATATTATTATAATAGAAAACCTTTTATAGGAAAAAACTATTATATTATTCTTAAGAGAAAAATAGTTATAAGTTATTAAAACCCTTTTATAAAAAAAAAGCTTTTAAAGTATTAAAAACCTTTTTATTATTTAAGAGATAATAAATCTCTTAATCTTATAAAGTCTATAAGACTTAAAGGTTTAGTAAAAAAGTCTACTATATTATTTTTACTTTTTATATAGAAAAGCTTTATAGATTCTTTTCTAACCTTATCTCTTATAAAGTGATAGGTAATATTTATATACTTAGATCTTTTATAAAATTCTAAATTTTCTACTATTTTTCTAGCAGCTTAATTATCTGTTAAGATAGGAGGAATAGCTTTATTATAACTTAAAGAAAGGTTTATATTTAAATATCTATATAAATTAGACAGATATTTAGCTTTTTTAGTAGCCTCTCTTAGAGCTATATATTTAGATTTACAGGAGCTTAAAGCTACTAATTTTTACTTTATAGTATTCTAGCTAATAAGATTATTAGCTATATAAAAGTAATATTCACTTATAAACTTTTTATCTTTTAGACTAGAGCTCTAGTTAGCATTTATATAACCTCTAATAATACTATTATAAGATTTTAAATTTAT
Organism: Corinectria fuckeliana; assembly: GCA_019137255.1. Taxonomy (NCBI): domain Eukaryota; kingdom Fungi; phylum Ascomycota; class Sordariomycetes; order Hypocreales; family Nectriaceae; genus Corinectria; species Corinectria fuckeliana. Next base: position 17,174 of record WPDH01000149.1, on the reverse strand, counting down.
ATTATAATTATAATAAATTCCTAAGGCAGAATATTTATTTAAGTATTTCTAAATCTTATTTAAAGTATTAAAGTGGCTATTATTAGGCTTAGAAGTATATCTAAAGGTAGTATTTACTATATAAGATATATTAGGTCTAGTTTTTATAAATAGGTATAAAAAAGATCTTATTTCCTGCTAGAATTTAAGAATATCTTTTTTAAAAGCTTTTATTTTAGCTTTTAAAAGCTTTTCCCCTGCTATAGCAGGTATATTAGAAGTTCCTAAAGACTCTTTATTATACTTTATAATTTTATTATAGGTATATTTATTTTAGTTTATATATAAGCTTTTATTCTCTCGGTTTATAGTTATATTTATTTCTAAGAAGTCTCTAACTTCTCTTAAAGACTGGACTTTTAAATCTTTAGATAGTTTATTTTTTATATTCTCTATTTCTTTTTTATAAGGCCCTAAAAATAGAAGATTATCTATATAGATTATTATAGCTATTTTTAAGCTATTATTAATAAATACCCCTTTATTAAATAGTATAAATTTAAATCTTATTAGATTTAATTTATTTAAGAGAAATTAGTACTAAAGTCTAGAACTTTATTTAAGGCTATATAAAGCTTTATTAAGCTTTAAAACTATAGATTTATTCTTAATTTTCTTTATTTCCCTTTTATTTAGCTTATAAAAGTTATATAAGTATTCTTTAAAGCCTATAAGGATTATAGTATAAATTTCTTTATTTATATTAGTATAAATAAAAGCATTTTTTATATTATATTACTATATAGTATAGTTATTAGCTATAGCTAATATTAAAAGGATTCTTATAGTTTTAAGTCTAGCTATAATAGTAAAGGTTTTATTATAATTTATACTAAATATTTAATTATAACCTTATACTACCTATCTGGATTTATACTTAATAATATTATTATTATTATCAGTTTTTATTTTATAGACTTATCTGCCTTCTAAGGCTTTTCTTTCTTTAGGAAGAGGTTTTATAGTCTAGGTATTTTACCTTAATAATTTAGTTATTTCTGCTTTTATAGAATTATTCTAGTTTTTCTTATCTAAGCTGCTTATAGCAGACTTAAAAGAATTAGGCTCTATAAGGTTCTTATTATTAACTAGAGTAAGAATATTAAGGTATTCTTTATAGGACTTATAGTAATTAGAGGGCTTCTTAGGTATATCCACTAATATTTTAGGCAAATTAGCCTCTCTTTTTTCTATAGTCTTTTTAATAGAATTTTTAAATTTTTCTTTAGACTTATTAGAAGAGCTTTTTATCTTAAGAAGAGAATTAAAAGTTAGGCTTTTATTATTATCTAGAAAGCAGTTTTCTAGTATAACTATATCTCTAGATATTATTATATAGTGTTTATTATAGTCTTAGATTTTATAGCTATTTTCTAAATAGCTTATAATAATACCTTTATAAGCTCTAGTTTCTAGCTTATCTCTAGGGTATTTATTCTTATAATAGACTATAAATCTAAATGTTTTAATATTATTTAGATCTTCTAGTTTAATATAGATATTATCTCTCTTTTCTAAAGGAGATAAATAGCTTATACTAGAGTGAGAAGTTTTATTATATATATAAGTAGCTGCTTTTAAAGCTTCTCTCTACAGGTAAAAAGAAACTTTAGCTGTGTATAATATAACTCTAACTTTATTTAATAAAGTCCTATTTATTCTTTCAGCTGACCTATTAGGCTTAGAGGTATTAGAAGGGCTAGAATTATATTTTATACTGCTTTTTAAGTAATAAGGCCTTATTTTATAAAGATATTTTTTAGTATTATCTGAAAAAACTTACTTAATCCTAAGATTAGCTCTATTATTTTTAGCTATAGCTTTAAACTCTTTAAACTTATTTAAAGCCTTACTTTTATTTCTAATTAAATAAGTATTAAGATATTTAGTAGCTATATCTAGAAAAGTAATAAAGTAATAGTATTTATTATATATAGGTGTTCTTATAAGACTCTAAATATTAGTTATAATTTTTTCTAGATATTTATAGTTTTTATTAGAGCTTTTTCTATTAACTTTATTAATAGCTTTAGCTTTAATACAGTTTTCACACTATAATATCTTTATAATATCTTTCTTTTTAATATTATAAATTTTATCTTTATTTTAATAAAGTATTTTCTTTAAGGCTTTTATATTTAAATACCCTAATCTTATATACTAATTAAATAAATTAATATTTAAAAGCTTATTTATATTTTCTATATTTAAAATATTAGCTTTATTAAAGAAAGAACTCACTTTTATTTTATCTTTATTTCTTATAATAACTGGTATATAATATAGATTATTATACCTTTTTCTAGAGGTTATAATATCTCTTTTATTATTTATTAAGAATATTTTCTTATTTCTTATAAAGAAATATATATTATTAAAGAAGGACTAGCTTAGAATATTAACACTTATTTTAGGTATATAATAGCAGTTTTTTATAATATATTTTTTATTATTCTCTAGGAATCTTAATATTATATTTCCACTGCTTTTAACTAGTAAAAAAGAGGCTTTTCTCTAATTTACTCTCTAGTTTATAGTTTTATAATTAAGAAAATAATTTTTATTAGATACTATATGCCTAGTAGCACCTGTATTATATATAGATTTAGTTATTTTCTTATTATACACAAAGAAAGGTAAGAGATTTACCTTAATACTTTTAAGTATCTTTATAAGAGAGGGTATATAAGCTTTTAAAAGTCCTAGAGAATTATCAGATTTTCTTTTCTTTAAAGACTAAATAGAGAGATTTACTCCTATATTAAAATCTTTAGATATTTCTCTTATATCTCTATCTAATTCTATAATAGAATTAGAGATAGAAATAAGACTATCTGGGTTATTAGGACTATTAGGAGAGGTATTTAAGTCAGAAGGGTTAACTTCTGTATTAAATAATTCTTCCTGTTTTTTGTCTTTTTCTTCCCTTTTACTAAAAGGGGTCTCTTTCTTAGTCTTTTTATTCTTTTTAAAGGTATTTTTTTTCACCCTATTATTATCCTTTATTTTAAAGCTTTTAAGAGCTTTATTAGGATATAAAAAATAGCAATTTTTATCTAAATAGCCTTGCATTTTGTAATAGGAATATTTAAGTGCTATTTTCTTCTTTTTCCAGGGTTTTTTTAATTTAACAAAGTTAACTAAGTTTTTAAAGCTTTTTAGCCTCTTAGATTTATCTATAAGGCTAGAAGATAAAGTCTTTATATTATAAGTATTAAGCTTATTTCTTAGAGCTTAAGAGATATTTGTTATATAGCTATTATAGGATTTATCTAAGTTATTTAGAATTTAAGCTATTATAACTTTATTAGGGATATTTATATCCTTAGAGGCTAATTTATCAGATACTTTTTTTACCTTATTTAAATATTCTTCTATAGTAGAAAAATTATTTAAAGTGGTATTAAAGAATTTCTTTATAAGTAGAAATTTAGAAGTAAATCTAGAAGAATTATATAGGCTTTTTAAGCTATCCTAAGCAGCTTTAGCACTTATAATATGCTTAATTTGCAATAAGAGACCATCTTCTAGTAGAAGCCTTATATTTGCTAAAGCCTCTTTACTTTTATTATAATTTTCTAGCTTAATAGCAAATATAAGTTTTTCTTTAGTTAAGAAAGCCTCTATTCTTATAGCCCAGGTTATGTAGTTTTCACTACTCTTAAGCTTAGAAATATGATAATTTTTATCACTATTTCCCATCTTTTAAATATAGTATAATTCTTTAATAAAGAATTAAAGTATTTTATAAAGATGTAAAAGAGATTGAGATTTATTTAGGAAAGAGGTAGTATTATAAATCTGCAAAAAATATATACAGATAGAGTGAGTTTTTCTCCCTTTTTAAGTGGAAAAGATTCTCTTAAAAGTTTCCTTAGGAGTCTCCTGCTCTCTATTCCCTTCTAAAGAAATAGATTTCTTTATTAGTAAAGGTAAAAAGGTTATAATATTCCCAGAAAAGGAATATACCTTTATTATTAGTAGCTTTAAAACCACTAGTGCCCTAAGAGTAAAATTAGGACCTTTTAGCTTTTCTAATTAGTTGTCTTTCTTTTAAAATAGCTCTTCTCTTAGAATAGAAAAGGAATAAGCTAATCAGGGTAGAAAGGTGAAGGTTTTTAATAAGAATACCTTCTTAGAAAGCAAATTAATAGATTAGACTTATAATTAAGTCTTTTATCTCTATATTAAAGGTAGGGGGAAGAAAGAATTTAATTTGCCTATTAGAAGTAGTAAATTCTAAGATAAAAGGCAAAGATTAGAAGGGAACTTCTAAAAGAGGACTTACAGTAAATCCGGGCTTATAACCTGTGAGGTATAATATCACAAGCTGTATAGGAAAGTTAAATTTCTTAAAATAAATAGCTATAAAGCTTTTAGAGGTTTTAAGTGATTAAGAGGTTTTAAAGTAAGTCTTAATAACTAATAGATAGCTTATTAGGTAGAGGAGAAAAAGTGGGTTAGATTAATATATTTTATAAGATAATTAGTTAAAATCTAAGTGTTTTAGTCTTATCTTTATATTTAAATATAAACGGAAATCACTCTCTCTTTATAGATAAATTCCTAGTTTTCTAACAGTCTAAATAGGTTATATAATAGCTTAATTTATAGCTAAAGTAATAATAAATATTATACTAAAATCTCAGATCAGTTAGATATAATATTATACTATAATTATAGTTTTAGTAGCAAATCTTTTAGAGTTTATCTAAACTATAGTATAAGTTAGAAAACTAGCAGATAGTAGCAATTTAATAATAGCTAATAAAAATACGAGAAAGTCTCCATATAGTATTAGTATAGTGCTAATAGTACTGTATGCTAATATATACTAGGATTTTCCTAGGATTTTATAATACTAGTTAAAGCTAGTAAACTCTAATAGTTAGCTAGCTGTTATCTCTCTTAGTATAATAAACTTCTTTATAGTTATAATCCTAATTAATATAGTATTATTTATTAACTCTTTTATACTTATAAGTATATATAAGAAATATCTCTTAAAGTTAACTACTATAAAAATATTTTAAAAGATTATATTCTTTCTTAACTAAAAGCACTTTTATAATTATATAAGTATATATACTAATATATATATACTATTTATAATACTAATAGCACTACTAAATTATATAAACTTAGGCTTAAATTTAATAAGAGAAGACAGGTCTTTTAACTTTAGCTAATAAATATAATAAGTATATAAGTACTATAAAGAATTAATAAGCTAATAGAATACTAATAAGACTATACTTTAGCTAACTAAGAAGTAATATATTATATTCTTTTAAGACTTACTAAATATAAAAAGCTATAGTATAATAAAAACCTTTAGGTCTAATTTTATATACTATATATTAGCTATTATAGTATTAATTTAAAGCTATTAGCAGAGATTAAAAAATAGTATCTTTTTAATATAAAAAAGGTTATTAAATATTATACTAAGTGTATTAAGAAGCTATTAATAAAACACTACTAATACCTTAAGACTATACCTATAGGTTAATAAAGATATATTATAATTACTAGTCTTTCTTACTTTTTTAGCTAGCTAAATAAATACTAATATTACTATAGCTTATTAGAAGTCTTTCTTAAAGCTCTTATTAATAATAAGACTCTTAATAAAGCTTATACTAAGCTCTAATATTATAGTATTTAATATAATACAGGTAAGATTATAATATTAATCTGTTAAGAGATTATATATAACACAAGCTATCTCTTAAAGGGCAGAAAACACTATAAAAATAGCCTCTTTCTTAGCAACTAAGCAACTTACAGTAGGTCTAGCAGCCCCTGCTAGCTTAGTACCTGTTTCTGCAGGATTATAAATATAGGACAGTATATACTCCTTTATGCACAGATTTATACTGCTAAAAGAGGGAAAGCAGCGTCTTAGCGCGATTTGTGCAGATAACTTGGTCGAAATTATCTGACATTGCTCTTGCCGATCAGGGCCTTAACGTTTTCAACTAACACTCCGCTTCTAAGCGTACCCAAAAATAAGTCGATCCGCTTCTCGCAAGGTCAGACCGTCTATGTTGCACGATACAAAGCAGCTACTGCCAGCCAGAACATAGTCATCGTCGCCAGAAATGTCACAAGGCGCAAGCCAAAAGGGCACAAATGCCACCCCGAAGGCCACAATTTGTAAATCAATAGGGCACAGGCCTGCGATACGCCTGTATGGTTGGGCCTGTAGTAGACGATGCACACACTCTGCACTGCCCTGCATTGCAGCCACCATCAGCGGATTCCGTCCACGATAGTCTCGGAGATTGATGTCTGCTCCTGCAGATATGAGCTCGTCGAGGGCTGTGACTGATCCCGAAGGGCGGCTAGGTGAACAGCTGCAAGCCCCGTACGATCACGCATGGTGATGGCCCAGGGTTCTTGTTGCAGAATTGCGTGCAGACTTTCCCCGACGTCTCCGTTGTGCACTGCCTCATGGAATTTTGTCGTCTTTAATTCCGGTCCCTCGTCTGTCCATGCAATCGCCCGATGCAGCAAATGGGTTTCCCAGTCACCGAGATTAGGATTCTCTTGGGTGATTCGATATGCTGTAAATGCCACACCACTAGATTGATTAGCCGTGTGGTTGGCGTCAATTCGGTTGGTTCAGGCGCAGGTGTTTCGTCAAACAAAAACACAGTTGGCTGCATACCTCGGCAGGCCATTTTCTGTCAGCAAATTGTTCCACCTTTCAAGGAGAAGTTCTAAAACATGGAAATTGTTCCTCCGTATAGCGTGCTGCCGTCATATGTGGCTCTAAGTCCCAAAACTCCTACCCAGAGCCATGCTGGAAACTGGTGCCTGCTGTATGACACGTAGCGCAGGGTCGTCGTTAAAGCCTTCTGCCATTTCATCAGAAATATCGTTGTCTCTAGCCACAGGAGCATCAGGTAGCTCTTCGACTCTTTCGGACTCGGGTGGGCCTTGTTGTTCCGTTGTCAAGGAATAAATTACCCGGACCATCATTGTCATTTGGGCATTGAACCTATTGTTTCTATGACACAGTCATTATCCACGCGCCCGGATTTGGAATTGCGCTTGGAATCGAAAACTTACTTATCCTGCCTTAAGCTCATCGTCATGCCCTAGTAATAGATCTATTGATGTGACTGCGTGTATTGTGTAACTGTTGGTGGTAGGACCACTAGTCAGGCCCGCTATCGGGCACCGTCCATATTTCTGCCTTAGATGCTAGGCATCTAGCGACAACAGCGATCCCCTTAGGGACTCACCGTTCCGCCCCCTTTTCCTAGCTTAGTACAGTTATATAATACACACAGTTATATTAATAGTTATAAGCCTGGCAGCAACTTTTTGAGTGAATTCTAGCTTTTAGTATTAATCTAGTATTATCTTTAACATTAGGAAAAGACTTATAAGCAACTAATTCCTCTCCTAGCTAAGTAATTACCCGCTAAGGCCTATAAATTCCAATTTGAGCGATTTACATAATCTAAAGCTATTTACTCACTAAGTACTTAGCGCACTTTTAGCTACTAATATGACAGATATAAATAGTATAAAAGCGTCTTTAGACTTTCTTCTTAAGCTAAAAAAGGCTAAGAACTAGACCTTATAGCTAGAGCGTATTTACACTCTAGCTATAATATGTAGAATCTAGGAATATATTAGCCTAAAGACTATATTAGGTATTAATAATCTAGTATTAGACCTTATGCTAGTTATTAATAAGAGAGACTTCTCTCTAAAGCCTAAAAGACTAGATTTTTTAGGTATTAGTAATAGTAAGAAAAAGGCTCTTACTATACAAATCTATCAGCTTAACCTTAAAGATTAGTAGTAAGACTATAATATTAAGCGAGCTGATAATAACAGGCTATTTATACTATAGCGGGTAAGATAGAATAAGAGCTTATAGGATAAGACTCTTAAGAAGAAAAAGCTAGATAAGCTTAAGATATCTATCTTAAAGACTCTCTTAGGCAGTTATGCTATATATATCAGGAAAACATAAGATCTTAGGGAGATTATTAGCCGCCTTAAGCTCTTTATTAATCCTAAAGATAAGAATAATATCTATAGAGTTAAGATGAAGTTTTAGGCCTTAGTAACTAAGAAAGAGTTAAGAGATTAGGAAGCCTAGGCTAACTAGTTTAAGAAGGCCTAAAAGAATTACATTATATATAAGGTGATTACTATTAATAAGAAGAGGGCTAGAAGGGAGTTCCTAAAGGTGATAAAGCCCTAGTAAGAGTTTTATTACGCCTAAGATAAGCTTATTATAAGGCAGGAGAGTAAGAGCAAAAAAGTGGATAATCTACTTAAGATTATACACCTCTTTTATAATAATATAAGAAAGGAAAAGTTAAATTCTTTTTAGGCTCACTTTATAATAGCCCCTAGGTTATTAAACTCTTTTTAGTTAAGCTAGCAGACTAGAGCTATAGGTTAGAAGTGCTCTAGCTGTAGAAGAAGATATCTTATATAGATGCTTATATAGTGGGAAAGATATTTTAACTTTCTAGCCTTATATAAGAAGAAATACACCCTAGAGGGCTAGGGCCTTTACCTTAGGCAGGATAAGACCCTTAAGAAGTAGTTTAATAAGTATCTAGAAGAGCTGAAGAAGGCTAATACTTAGACCCTAGTAAAGAAGGTAACTTATATGCTAATTAGCAGTCTAAAAGAGAAGGCAGAGATAATTACTATTACTTATTAAACCCCTCCTCTAAGCCTTATTTCTTATATAAATACCTTATATATAGCTATATATAATATAACCTTTATAGACCTTATAATTAGAGATATTACTATTTATAATTTTAGCGTCTTATACTACTTTTTTAACTATATAGACTAGTTCTCTAAAGAAGGCTTTAATTAGGGGGTTAAAAAGACTACTTATATAGGAGATAGTAAGATGTTTATAGAGGGCTAAGATATAGTTAACCTAAGGGTTTAATACCTTAGGTTTCCTAAGAGTAGGCTTATTAGACTTAAGTATGCTTATTATATGCTAAGAATATATCTTAATATAATCTTAGGCTTCTAGATGTATAGTAATAGTATTATTTAGGATTAGAAAGTAGAAGTCCTTTAGATAAAAGGATCTTCTAAGATAGTAGCCTCTATATAGCTCTATATAAGCTAGTAAGTTATTTTAATAAGAGTATCTATTTAAAGCCCTCTAGTTATAATAGCCTTAAAGCTTAGGACAGTCCCTAAAGAGAATGCTAAGCTTTAGTATTAATAATATAGTTATATAGGGCAGAAAGCTCTTAATTAGCTAGCCTTATTAAGTTTAGAGGTAAGAGTTAAGAGACCCCTTCTTAAGAAATATTAGGTCTGTGTTATAATAAAGGTAATAATAATAGTCTTAAGAAAGTCTCTAGACTATATCTCTTAGAGGCCTAAAAAAGTGATAAATTACGATCTTTATTACTTTCTAGTGCCTATATATAATAGCTACTATTATTAGGTCTTATTTATAAATATAATAATAAAAATACGCTTTTTTTACCTCTTAAAGTTAAAGTTAGATATTAGGAGCATATTTAGAAAGCTATAGGCCTGGCTATAAACTTAATACAGCCTTAAGATCTTACTCTTATAGTATAATAGCAAGAAGGCCCTCTTTACTAAAAAGAAAAGAGAGATCTTTAAAAATAATAGTATAATTATTTATAAGTCTACCCTATTAACCTTAACACAGAACAGGGGTACTAAGGTATTAGAAAGGATTATTAAGGTAAAAGGTAGGGTTATAATTAAGAAGTTAGAGCTCCTAGAAGAGCTCGCCTTTAAGATATACCACACAGTAGTATACCTTCTTAACTACACATCTTATTAAAGGAAAAATCAGTAGGTAACCTTCTACTAGCTCTAGTAAGACTAGGTTAAGAATAACATTCTTATATACAGTTATATCCCTAAGGATATAAGGCTCTTATAGGCATATATTAAGGTCTTTAAGTGCTTAGCCTACCTAATAACTATAGCTGCCTTAGAACATATTAAGTTATATAAGTCTCTAAGCCTACTTATAGAGAGAGCTTATATTAGGTATCTTATTAGCTATAAGGGTAAGTTATAGTATATAATTTATATACTAGTAACCTAAGGTAAGAAGGTTATAATCTCTGCTAATATACAGTTTAATAAGCGAGAATACTTTAATCTAAGATATAAGAAAGATATAAAAGCCTATAGAGAATATACCTATAGAATCCTAGACTGAATTAATATAAGAGAGGTCTCTAATAATAAAGATATTAGTAAGAAAGGCGGTCTTAATATAGCAGCTATAAAGTCTTTTTTAGACCCTACTAAGTTACAGATTTAGGCACTACTTATAATATCTCTAAGAGAGATATAATAGTAAGAAGAGGTCTAATACACTTAGTAATAGTAACCTTAAATAAAGGCTTTATAAGAAAAGAAAAGCACCCCTAAGATTAGGGGTACTAAGGCTATATCTAAGACTATTTTACTCTCTCCCCCTCCTACTAAGAGAGCTATAAGGTAAGTCACTTTTCTTAATAATACTTTATATTAGTCTAGCTTATCACGTAAAGTAGTAAGTATAATACTATTATGTAATCTGTCACCTAAGATTATAAATAACATCTTATTAGCTATATAAGCTGAAAATAGTAATAACTCTATAGAACCTAATAATCTTATAGAGGGATTAGGATTATAAGACTTATTAGATAATAACAGTTTAATTAATACACAGATTGTTATACTAGAACGGGTTAATAAGATGTTAGGAGATAAAACAGATAGTAAGACTAATTTAACCTTATATAATAACCCTAATAATACCTCTCTTTAGTTACTAGAGGAATTATTATAAAAGACCTAAAGGGATTATAACTAGTACCTTTAGGAAGCTAATATAATCTCTAAGTGCTATAGTTAGAAGCTCTTAGAGAAAGCCCTTAAGGTATAAAGGTAAAAAGAACTTAAAGAGCGCGCTAAGGTAAAGCATATTATTAATATGACTTTTTTAAACGCAGAGAGATATTCCCTGCATATTAGTATAATACCACCTTCCCTAAGGTTATATAAGCAGGCTATAACCTCCCTGTGGGCACCTTAGTAGCATATAAGCCTTCTTCTAGAGATTAAGAACCTAGAGGATAAAAGAGCCTATAAGAAGGTTCTTATAGATAAGCTAGATAATAATATTCAGCTTATTAATCTTAAATAGGTGTTTATATATAAGGTTAATAAACAGGGCTATATAACACGCTTTAAGACGCGCTTAATAGCCTATAGTGATAAGCAGAATAAGAATAAAGCTAAGACCTATATATCTATCTTAGCATATAGGACTTTTTAGGTGATATATGTAAAATACTATAAGAAAGACCTTAATATATATTAATATAATATTATTAACACTTTTATTAAAGCTCTACTAGGCAGGAAGGTTTACTACTACTTACTACTAGAAATATTTAAAAAGAGAGTCTCTCTAAAGCTCCTAAGAGCCCTTTATAGCCTGCAGATATTACTAAAGCTATAGTATAAGAATCTCACCTACTTTTTTACTAGTTAAGGCTTTAAAGCCTATAAGAAAGACTCTTATATCTTTAAGCGTAAAAAGCTTTTTATCTTCTTTTATATAGATAATATTATTATAATATAGCTAAAAGAGTTTAGAAGCAAATAGTAATAGGTCTATAATACCCTAATAATAAAGTATTAGGTTAAGAACTTAGAGGAGCTATACTAGTTCCTAAGGATTAAGGTTATTAGAGACTATATAATAAGTTACTTTTAGCTCTCTTAAAAGTTATATATTTTAACTATAGCTAGGAAATTTAAGTTAGATAGTAAGAGACTAGAAGTCTATAAGAAAAGAACCTTTTTACTCTTATAGATTCTTATACTTATAATATATAAAGCTAGTTTTAGCCTTATCTTAAAGTATAAGACAAAAGTAGGTAGTATAGGCTATCCTGCTAACACTATAAGGCCTAATATATTCTATATATTATTAAAGCTTAGTTAATTTAGTTATCAGCTAAGCCTTAAGCATAATAGAGTAGCAAAACAGAGTATTAGCTACCTTTATAACACTAGGAAGCTCTGTATCTACTATATAGTAGCTAAGAATTAGAAAAATCTCTTTATAGCTGTAGATATAGCTTTTAGAGACTGCCTAACAACTAGGAAGTTCTTATAGGGCTAGGTAGTTATACTATATAAGAGTCTTATCACTTAGAAGGCTATAAAGCAGGATATAATTACTATATCTAGTATAAAGGCTAAGTTACTCACTCTTATAAGTGTAGTTAAAAAACAGCTAGCCCTAAGTTAACTTCTTAAGAAGGTTAGTATTAAAGTCTAAGATATAGCCTAAATCTAGTATAATAATATTAACACAATCCAGCTGATTATAGAGCAGTTAGCTAAGCTAGTTATAGCACTTTAGCATATTAATATCTATTATCACTAGGTCTATAAGCTTGTTTAGAAGGGTAAAGTTAAGATATCTTAGCTGCTCACAGCCTAGATGTTAGTAGATAGCCTTATAAAGCCTCTTCTAGAATAGAAATATATAACTTTTATTATATAATTACAGATATGTATAGCCCTAGACAGGGCTATATAATAAGCTTAGTAACACTTATAATTTCCTATATTATCTTACTATTAAATCAGAAAAGGAAAACACTTAGAGGATCCTTTAGTTCCTAGCTTTATAATAATCTTATTCACTTTTATATTAAACAACTTAGTTTATATAAAAGGGGGTAAATAAGATTAGGAGTAATATTAATATATTACTTAGCTAGAGAGACCTCTAAAAAGCTTAAAAAACAGTATTAAGATATAATTTTCCTATATAGTTAACATCTTCTAGTCTTTTAATTTAATATTAAACAATTAGCTATACTAATTAGGCTGCTTAACTAGCATAATAAAGCATAAGAGCCACAGTCTTATAGCCTTATTAGGTATTAAGGTATTAATATAACAGGTTAGCCTTATATATTAGGATTAGTAATATTATTATTATAATAATAAAAGGGTTAGTTTAGTGTAACAGTTAGAGCTACTATATATCACACAATTTTAGGACCCTCTTAGTAGCTAATATAAAACACTAGCTTAAAGGCCTAGAGGGGTTAATCCCCACACTTTTACTAAATATAATAATAACCTCTTTCTCTTATTACCTTTCTTTTAAAGCTAGGATTTTATATAGTAGCTCTAACTGTTACCTTAGGGCACTAGCTAGAGCTACTATACTTTTAGATTAAGGCTAGAGTTTAATTTCAGCCCTGGTAAGAATTCTCTTATTTTTAGAAGCTAGAAATACTAAGAAATTAGCTAGCTAGCACTATTAGATAGTTACAAATAGTCTTATTAGTCAGTTAGACTAACTACCCCTAGCAGCTAGTCTAAGAGGGTGTGTTAGTAGTAAGACTACTAGTTAGGCCTGCTATTAGGCACTATTTATATTTCTGCCTTAGATGCTAGGCATTTAGCAATAATAGTAATCCTCTTAGGGACTTACTGTTTCGCCCTCTTTTCCTAGCTTAGTACAGTTATATAATACACACAGTCATATTAATAGTAACTATACTAAGCTAGGAAAAGAGGCGAAATAGTAAGTCCCTAAGGGGATTACTATTATCGCTAGATGCTTAGCATCTAAGGCAGAAATGTAGATAGTATCTAATAGTAAGCCTAACTAGTAGTCCTACTACTAATATACCCTTTTAGACTAGCTGCTAAGAGTAGTTAGTCTAACTAACTAATAAGACTATTTATAACTATTTAATAGTACTAGCTAGCTAATTTCTTAGTATTTTTAGCTTTTAAAAATAAGAGAATTCTTACTAGGGCTAAAATTAAATCTTAGTATTAATCTAAAAGTATAATAGTTTTAGCTAGTACTTTAAGATAATAATTAGAGCTACTATATAGGATTTTAGCTTTAAAAAGAAGATAATAAGAGAAAAAGATTATTATTATATTTAGTAAAAGTATAAGAATTAACCTTTTTTAAGCTTTTAAGTTAGTATTTTATATTAGTTACTAAAAGGAGTTTTAAAATTATATAATATATAATAGCTTTAACTATTATACTAAACTAACCTTTTTATTATTATAATAATAATATTACTAATCTTAATATATAAGACTAACTTATTATATTAATATCTTAATACCTAATAAGACTATAAGATTATAACTTTTATATTTTATTATACTAGTTAAGTAGCTTAATTAGTATAGCTAATTATTTAATATTAAATTAAAAGACTAGAAGATATTAACTATATAGGAAAATTATATTTTAATATTATTTTTTAAGCTTTTTAGAGATCTTTTTAGCTAAGTAATATAATAATATTACTTTTAATCTTATTTACTCTCTTTTTAAATTAATAAGTTATTTAACTTAAAAGTAAATAAAATTATTATAAAGCTAGAAACTAAAAAATCCTCTAAGTGTTTTTCTTTTCTAATTTAATAGTAAGATAATATAAGAAATTATAAGTATTACTAGGCTTATTTTATAGCTTTATCTAAAGCTATATATATTTATAATTATATAATAAAAGTTATATATTTTTATTCTAAAAGAGGCTTTATAAGACTATTTACTAGTATTTAAGCTATAAGTAGCTAAGATATCTTAACTTTATCTTTTTAAATAAGCTTATAAACCTAGTAATAATAAATATTAATATACTAAAGTGTTATAACTAGCTTAGCTAACTGCTTTATAATTAGCTAAATTATATTAATATTATTATACTAGATTTAAGCTATATTTTAGACCTTAATACTAACCTTCTTAAGAAGTTAACTTAAGGCTAGTTATTTCTTAACTATACTTATAAGAGTAAGTAACTTAGCTTTTATACTAAATATAGTAATTATATTCTGCTTTATAGCCTTTTAAGTAATAAGACTCTTATATAGTATAACTACCTAGCTTTATAAGAACTTTTTAGTTATTAAGTAGTCTCTAAAAGCTATATTTATAGCTATAAAAAGATTTTTTTAATTTTTAGTTACTATATAGTAAATATAAAGCTTTCTAGTATTATAAAAATAGCTAATATACTATTTTACTATAAGTTCTCTATTTTATTATAGTTTATAATATAAGAGCTTATTATACCTTAACAGCCCCTAGTAGTAAGCCTTAAGGTATTATATAAGCACTTATATTAAAATAAACTTAAAACTTACATATAGTAGTAAAGGCTTATAAAGCTATACCTACTTACCTACTAGAGATAAAGCTAGTTATCCCCCCTCTTAATATCTATCTTAATAAACTAGCTGCCTAATTTTATAGCTATACTAAGAGATAAAATACTACTTAGCTTATTAGGGCTACTACTACTATAGCTTTAAGATAGATTTATTATAAGTAGTAGTAAAAACTATAATAATAACTATAGTAAGAAGTTAAAAATTAGCTTAAAAGCTAGCTTCTTTATAAAGAGTGTAAACTAATATTAGTAGTAATAAAAGCTTATACTCTTTCTAAATAAACTATATAGTAAACCTAACTTTAAGATAAAGTGAGAAAGTACTAAAAGACTAATTAACTTAAACTAGCTAAAGCCTACTCTCTTACTAATAATAAAAGAGTATTATACTTATATTAAGACTTTAATAAATATTAAAGCTTAATACTTATAAAGCTATAAATAGGAAAAATTAGTCTTAAAAGCTTTCTCTTCTAAAAGTATATACCTAATATGTTTTTATTATAGTACTTATATAAGACTAGTAAAAAAACACCTAAATATATTATTATTTTTTACCTTAAGTATACTAAATAATAAAAACACCTAATAAACCTATTATAAAACTAATATAAGTTTAAGTTTTAACTATTAAAGTATAAAACTACTTAACTACTTACCTAGTAGTTTTTAAGCTAATATATTATCTTATACTATAAACTAGCCTTATAAATTTATAGTAACTATAATTAAGTTTATAGTCTTATAATAAGAATAGTATACTATTATACTAAGTGCTTTTTACCTCTCTTATAAGAAGTATAAAATATACCTAAAAAAAGCTATAAAAAGTAAAAAACTAGCCTAATTATAATAGTTACTACTCTTAATTAAATCTTTTAACCTCTTATTAAAATCCTCTAAGCTTATAATATTAACTTATAAACTTAACTTAAACTTATACTTTTACTACTTACTATTTAACCTTATATATTTATATTACTCTTCTCTCTGTTTTTACTAATAGTAGTATTATTACTAGTCTTACTAGTCTTATTATTATTATTACTATTTTTCTTACTAGTTCTCTTAAGAGCTAATAACTTAACTATCTTAAAGATAGAAATACTCTCTAAATAAGTAAAAGCTAAGACTATAATATATTTAAGATACTTAAGTATCTTAGTAATATAGTTAATCTTACTAACTAGTATATTAAACTAGTTAGATATTAGGCTTATAGTTATTACTATAAGTATAATATATATATACTTAAGAGCTTAACTTTTTACTTAAAAGGTTATATTTTTAAGCCTTTTAAGCTTCTCCTCTTATATACTATTAGCTTATATATATATTATAAAACTAACTTATACTTATATTATTAGTACTCTTCTCTTACTAGAGAGCTTTTATTAGAGCTTAAGTAGTAATAATAGTAGTAAATAGTAAGACTTTATATATTTTATATATATAAGTATAAGCTATATAGCTACTTACTATAGTATTTATTTAGTCTTAGTAGAAACCTACTATATTATTTTTACCTATTTATATAATATATATAAAATAAAAGATAGCTTATACTACTCTTACTAAAGTAATAGACTTCTCTCTTAAAGTAGTAGTACTTCTTATCTTAGCTTGTTTTTTTCTCTTAGCTTATATAAGATTAGCCTAAATATATAGCAGATTTATAGTAAAAAAACTTACTCTTATAGCTAGTATTATTATTATTATTATTATTAGAAATTATATATAAATAGATTAGTATATATAATTATATCTCTCTTACTAAGAGATTATACTAGGTTTATTATTTTTATTATTATTATTATTATTATTATTATTATTATTATTATTATTATTATAGTTATTATTCTTAGTTATATAAAATTAGCTATTATAATAAGACTATAATAA